>KZ808240.1:165327-180852 GCA_000696205.2 Oncopeltus fasciatus
TATATATAAAAGGCTTTAACTGGGCATTTTTTAAGTTCTGTTAAATGAAGATTTACAACAAATTCTCAATGGTTGTGGCATGGTACAATCGGGATTTGAAATGAGCCAGCCAACCTCTTGCCTTGCCGCACCCTCATTCTGAAAGGTACTATGTGGGGTGGGGATAAGAAAGATAATTACAGAGATTAATAAGGTGTGAGAGGAAGGGAGGTTTGGAGAGGTTGGCGGAAAGAGATAAAAGCGAGGCAGGGATTTGGGGCCGCTGACAAGAAAGATAAGAATGATTTAGTGGCAATCGGAAGGGGATAAGTCAGCTGTCTGTGGCTCATGACGAAGGTGGGGGAACCGCAGCGAGGAAAGTTTGTTTAAGCTAGGAATCAATGAATTACCTATTGACTACCGTTCAATCTCAGCCGATTTCATCAGACACCACCCTTCAAGGAATCCCCAAGCGTTGCCATTCTTCTCCCTCAAAGATGTCGAGTCTCACCTAAACATACCCAGGAGAAGTAGTAACCGTTTACTAGTCAACTGAAACATGTGGATGAATTGAAACAAATACACTTCCTTTATTGGTGAAGAATACTGCTGAACATATACATATAGATACTATGTTTTCAAAAATGGCTCCCTTGGAACAACATGGGCTACATATGCAGAATAATCAATCAAGCTAATCAATTTAAATAATCAATTTATTTAAATTGATTATAATTTAGAATACATAATATTTAACGATCCAGTCAACATTGTAATTGAAGTCAATGCCTTCTTGATCCGATCTTAACCTATATACGATTTAGAAGTTGCAATAACAGCGTAAGCTTCCGTAAAGGCTGTAACCTCTTTGTTATTTAACCCCATTGCTCTTTGTTCTAAGTCATTCCCTTGTATGTTCCATCCCATCCTCTTATGCTTCTGTTTCTATATTTACTGTGTTCCTTTTCTGCACTTCACAGTTGCCGTTTTACACACTTTTGCCCAATCACACTATGTAGGAATGTATTATTGGCGGTGATTTTCATTCAATGTATAATGATTTCCTTTTGTAATGTGTAGTTCTAAGTTATGACAGTATTTTTCTGATGACTTATTTATAGGAATGGATATGAGACTTATATTAAGTTATGAGATCCTGGGAGATACTGCGGTCGAATTAAAAAGAGCTATCCTTGAAGCGTAGAGGGCGGGTTAACGAATCAAGGGAAGAAGAGTCAATAAGGGGACACCATGATGTAACCATAATCTCGTAAACTAATTAATATTTTTCAGCGGGGTTTTCAATTAAGCAAAGAGTCAATTCCTTATTCATTCAAGATTCTTTCAGGATTCTTTGTCAAAATTATAAGAACTTAAGAAAATTTAACTTAGTAGACTTAAGATTTAGAAAAATATTAAATTTTGGCTTCCTCTAAACTCACGTCTAGCGGTTATTTTATTCATTTAATTTCAGTATAAACATATTCAGATAGCGTTTTACCGAACGAAGATTAATTACCCAGTTTGTTTCTATTACTTGAAAATTACATTAATTAATCTATGTGTGAGTGTGTGTGTTTTGAGGAAGAAAGAGAGATAGTTACAAAATGCAGATAGTTTTAGAATCTCCTGCGTATGATCTCTTAGGGACTTAAGCTAAAATATAAAAATTTATAAGATTATATTCCACAGCAGAAATAAACCCAAGCAGAATGGTACAAATGAGAGTCAGTTAACTTGTTGAACATGCAACATGATGAATCTGCAAAAAATAAGAACCATACAAGGTTTTCGGGTCCTCCGAATCACATCGAATATTTCCATTTGTAAATCTGTATTTTGTAATACACATTTTTTGTATAATCCTTTACAGTGATGAATCTGTAGGGGACATTTTGACATCCCGAATAAAGTAGCTTTGAAATAGATAACAGCAAACTGATAACTGGACGGTCACCGATGGCGGAGGAGATTCCACAACATTGAGAGAATGATAGCCACGTTTGTTGTCTAAGCATAATTAACTGACGTCAATTACAGCGATCAGAAGTCTAGATTGTTGTTATTAGTTGACGAGAGACATGTTTTGTCCTTGAAGGATGTTATTAAACATTTGAGACGTGGGGAAAATATTAAAGATAAATATGTTAAATATCAGATACATTAGGGTTATTTTTATTAATTCTACAATTAGATTGATATTGTAACCTATATCATACAAAACAATAATTAGTTGACAAAAATCATACAAAAACTGATTAGTTCCTGCTTCCTAAAATATTCGTGTTATATTGTTTTAGTAGAACAATAATTAGATAGTCACAGACAAATTAAAGAAATCAAATTCATTATTAATGTGAAACTTAAATTCGTTTCTATATAATATTAAAAACGATTATCTAGATATCTAATTTTCTTTTCATGATATTTTTCGACCCATGCGTATATCTCATCTATCTTTCTTACTCATTATTAATAGTTTTCCTGAAGCGAAATCAAGCTCTTTCTTACCGTTGGACTTTTAACAAATATCAGCAGATCTTCAAAAATACTGTCTGTATATATATATATATTCCTGCTATCCGGGCCGGTGTACTTTCCAGTTANCTCTCCCTCTCGTTATTCATTTAGAAAAGTAAATAGGGTTGAGTAAATGTGTGTCACTCAATGCTAAACAAAAGACGGCTCAAAATAAAATGTCATCCCTGAGATCGAAATGCCGGTCAAGGCAGAAAAAGAGCAATCGTGCTACAATTATGTGTTTGAATGATTGTTATTGAATGAAATTAATTTCTACTAGTAGACATTTTTTTAAACTAAAAATTAATTAGTAATAATGAATGATCCTATTAACAGGTTAAGTTAATTTTAGAAATCAATTAATTTAATTTAACTTTTGGTCATTAGTTTCTTGCGAACGATGGGAACTAGGCAATAGTTGTAGCAACAATTTTTATAGAAATTTCGTCATTCAGGAGCTGCGTAATCAAAGCGTTTTTCCTTTGTTTCAATAGAGATAATTATAAATAATATTGATTTAGGAAATGTAACTTACCGGCTGGAGAGAAAAGTGTTCTTTAGGGATACGACAGGCCGAGAAGATAAGAGTTCAGTAAACGATCACCTATCTTAGCTACATTTGTTTGTTTTTGGTATTTAAAAAAAAATTACTAAATGTAAACGTTAGAAAATTAGAAAACTTTACGCCTATTAAAATTTTTTAAACTTTTTCTCAAGTTAAAAAAAAACGAAGATATTACGTTTAAAAACTTGGGTTTACCTCAAAACTTGACGGTTTTCAGCCTTTCACGAACTCATTCAATTATTAGCTGAATTATGCTTTAACTCCGATTTTAGTTATATTATTATTAAAATTGCCATGGCTAGAGCATGTACATAATTATATATATATAGTTCTAATTTTTGTAATGTACGGTGAAGATTCGTTGAACTTTCTCAAATAGAACAATTTTTAGTGCAAGGGAACAGAATAAAGAATCTAACTGTCCCAGCCAGGACTCGAACCTGGATCTCCTGCTTTCCGGGCCGGTACGTTACAATCTACTTATCAGGCTTGTCCTGGTGGCAGGTTCCAGGTTCGAGTCCTGGCTGGGACAGTTAGATTTTTTATTCTGTTCCCAGGCACTAAAATTTTTTAACATTTACGTGGGATTAAATACCACAAGAAAAGTAATATTTCTCAAATATAGTGTCAACGTGAATAGCTTGATTTCCTTGTAGGATTTCTGCTAAACATAATAATTTACACAAGTAATGAGAGGGAATAGAATAATGGGACAGATAAATTTTTTTATTCTATTCTGTATAAAAGGATGAAGCGGGAAGAAATGAGGTCTTGAACAAAAGGGATATTAGGATCATGGTGAAGGGATAAATTGGATACGTAATAGGGAGCATATGAAATTAATTATTAAAAATATTTTTAATTTGCGAATTTTTTTAAAAATTTACATCAATTTGAATAACCGAAGCTGCTTTATGCAATATTAAATATTTTAGTTTTTTATTTTCCATTTTGATATGAAATTTCTCTCTAAGGAAATTGTATTTTTTAAATTCAAAACAAAAGGCTAATGCATTGTTAAGAAAGGTCTAACCAATAGAAGTGTGAAGGACATTGAAAATACCTCTATTTCTTATACTTTATTGTCACCTATTCATATAGTTACAGATCGACTATTGAAAAATTTCAACACATTTTCACCGATCCTGGATTGGGAGAGCTAAAACTTAGAATACGGTATTCATGTTTTTTAATAAAACTACTGAATGAAATAATTTTTGGTATAATCATAATAAATATATTTTTACGTTCGAGTTTCTGATTCTACAATCCTTGGAACTTAAAATATATCTTTTTATGTCTCATTTTTTTTTCTTCTTGAATAAAATGAACTAATTTTCTATTTACGATCATGATAATATGTTAACTAACTTGCTAAATATATACATTTTTAGAATGCAGGATATTTTTTATTTGTTTTTATTTATTCAATTATCTGTCTGATGGAACTTGAATTATAAAACATCAAATAAATTTTTTTTGTGGTATTTAATCCCACGTCATTTTTAACAGTTAACAACAGAATAAAAAATCCAACTGTCACAGCCAGGACGCGAACCTGGATTTCCTGCTGTCCGGGACAGTTAGATTTCTTGCACCAAAAATTGATTAAACATCAAATGTTGATATAGGACATCTACAGTTTCGGGTGATGTTTTGTTGTGAAACAATATTTTTTTAAACTAATTCTGCTTAATAGAAGATTTAATTCCCCTACAAACTAATCATAGTCACCAGTTATCTGTTATAAAAGACAATAACAGTTCCTATAAAAGTATGTTATAACAGTACTACTCGTAATAGGGAAGGCGCTGTGGATAGGAAAGGCGGAGGTGTTGAAGAAGGCGTAGGTCTTGTAACACTTAGGGAGGGAAATGTAGGAGAGTTGTATGAAGACGGCTCTGCACAAATCACCGTTGACAAACACGGGTCATTATCACGGCGATGAGGGGGTGGGGAGGTTCGGAAATCTTCGTCCGGAACTAGTCGAGCTGCCTCGGGTGGGGGGGGGGGCGGTTCTCGGCCGATTTCGCCCGGAGATAGCCGAGCTGTCAGGGGGAGGCGCCAGTGTCGGCTTAGCGCCCTCTGAGTGCGGTGACGTGAGTGCGAGTGAGTGTGGTCCTCCGACCGCGAGAGATGCCGCGATGATCGTGATGACCAGCAGCGAGCCGGTGGAGACCTCGACCCTTACGACGGGGGGCGGGAAGCCCTCTAGCTGGCACCCCCATGTCTACGGCCCCCCGCCCAAGGCGCCCACCCCTCACTACATACAGGACATTCTCGGCTGGGGGCGGGAACAGCCCCTGAACCTCACTGTCCGCCCCCGATCACCCCTGGATTTCAGGGAACCTGAGAGGAGGAAACCCTTGCCACCGCTGCATCTCAACAACAATACCACTAACCTAAATAACAATAACAGTGCCACCACCAACAACAACAAAGGTCAGTCTTCACACCTTATTACTTTGTTGTCATGCCAATCTTCCATGTCCTTTTCATGAGGACCTTTCAAAGGCATACCCTAAGTTCTTTTCTACTCATGCATACGCGACCTTCCTCATCCTTTCTTACTCCTATCAGATATTCCATTCCACATTCCGATTTCACGGACCATCCATTAGGAGATTTGTGTGCCTTCTGTTTTTCCTTTACCTTCAATTATGCTTATATAATCATTATTTTGATATCTACTCCTATTTGATGGCTTTGGCTTCCTTAAGTCGTTGCACTTCTTTGCTCAACTTGCACTTCGCTGAGTGCATCTTCGACAATATACTTAGCAATTTCCCTCTCCTATAGATAATTCATACTTATACAGATCTAGACATGAATGAGGTCCGGGGAGGTGGGGTCTCGTTCTTCCACATGTCTTCATCAACCTCCTACTATTAGTTAATTCTTAACTTAAAATGGTTACTTTTCCTCGTAATTTCAGGCCTTATGGTTTGCTCCAGTTTTCCATTCTTGCTCCATCTAAAACTCAAAGTAGTTACAACATTACCCCCTACCTATTAGGGCTTCCTATTATAAGATCTTATCATTTATGTCGGTTAGAAGAAGATGTAGTCTGAAGAATAACCTTTCAACAATTTTAAACCAAAATTACTAAATCTTAATTCAGTTCTTAAAAACAATAAAAAAAAAAAAATTAATCCACAAAACGACAAGTTATTAACATATTATTTAAAAACAAAAAAAAAAAGTATGGAGGTAAATTTGTTGACCGTCAAGTTCCATGAAGAGAGCAATATCAGGGATTCGGTCTTGGTTATTGAATAATTAAAAATTAATTTGTAACTAAAATAAAAACAATAATAACTTGGTTAAAATATTAGTTTATTATTCTTTTACCACCAAGACGGAATTCCTTATAATTCTCCCTTCATAAAAAAAAATATATATATGTTCTTTGTCAAGTTGATTTATTNTATCCTCATTAAATTGTTTGAAAGAATAAATTAAAAAACCTTCTAAAAAATAAAAGTGTCACAAAAAGTGGTGATGATTATAATTCCTTCTTGAAGATTGCACGAAATAACTTTTTCATTATTATAACGGATCAATATAATAACAAATAATTTTTTTCTTTTTTTTTTTTTATAACGAAAGATCAATTAATAAATTAGTGGTCACCCATTATATTTATTTCTCAGCTGTATGTTGGCTTCGCCTCATCTTAAGCCAAACATTCAACATATGTTTTAGTGGAGAAAAACATATGTTGCCTCTTTATCCACCTTTTTTACTGTCAAATCCAAACTTATAATATATTTGAGGCATTTTATATACACGGGTCTAAACTGTTTAACATACAATGAAATTTCTATATATATGTTCTAATTTAATAAAATGTTAGTTATGTCACAGATAATTATTATGTGATCTTAAAGAACATCTACATAGACAAATTGACAGTCTGGACTAAGACTAATTCGGTAAGAAGTTTTCATTATTAGTAAGAAGGCAGGAAGGCATAATTTTTTTTAAAAGTCCTTTTTTGTAAAAAAAAATAATGCGATCTAGGGTGATCAAAATTTAAAATCGTAAAATTACCGTTATTAGCGATACGGTGTATACATCTTAATTTTTTTTAAATTCAATTCAATTTTATAACATTAAAATACTTTAACTTTTTTTTTTTTTACGGAACATGAATAGAAATAAAAATATTGGAATTGTATTATAAAGGCCTTCCATTACCAACGGTTTGATAAATTAATTTTTTTCTGACATTGCGTGTCGAGAAGGGTAAGTAAGTTTAGAGGAAGATCAAAATTTGTAAACGTAATATCTTCGTCATAATAATTGGTGTTACGGAAAATCAAATTGGTCTTGAAGAGTGTAGAATTTAATTATTAGATGATTTTAGTTGGGGTCAGTCAAGGTAGATCCAAAAAAAAAAAAAAAAATACAAATTTAAAAAAATGTATTTAAAAAAAAAGATTATCTGCAATAATCAGCATTAAAAAAAATACATTTCTTTTAATTTTTTTTTTTTTTTTTTTTACCTTGACTGAACCCCAACTAAAATCATCTAATACTAATATCTGCGGCAAAAAAAAACTCTCCTTTTGTAGAATTTAATGTTTTATCATTTTTTCTAAATATATAATATGATTTTCCCTTTATTTGGCTTGCAGAGTTTGTCCTAGATTCTTCTTTATTTTCATCTTCAGTGAAACCTGGTGAACTACTGAGTTTGCGCAGTGTCCGTGTATGTAAATTTTAAGGACTGCAGAGTCATTTTCCTTTTGTCCGACTGTCAGGGCTCATGAATCTGACGGAATCTCTATGCTCACACGTGAGAAAGTAATCGCAGGACTGCTAATAGATTGAAGAAAGTAAAGTTTGCCGCCAGAGTCAGGCGGGGTTTGATTCACGTGCCGCTCAACTAATTTACCCCTGAACCATGCTACGAAATTTCAAAAGAAAACTTAAGTTTCCGCTACGGTTAATGATATTTTCATTGAATCTTAAGAGTTGGTTGACTTCCAGCCTTACAAAATTCTTTATTTCCCTATGAAATTCTATGCAAAGAGAATTTTTCAGCTGTTAAAAAATTCCTTTATTTATGGTCACTCGAGAAAAGCTAAATTATATAATTATTAGATGATTTTAGTTGGGGTTCGGTCAAGGGATCTACCTTCACCGAACTANTCCTGTCCCTAAGTTCACATTTCCATGACTTCATTATATGATCCCTTTTGGTAAATTATATGATCCACTCAAATGATTATGTAAATATAGTAAGATGGAGATGAGGTTCATAAACAACATTTATGTATAAGTATAATTAGAAATATTTTTACTGTTTATCAGTTGCCTATTTTCAAATGGTTTTTTTTTTAAATTTATTATTTTCTTTTTCTGTCCGCATATATTATAATTAGATGTTTTTTTTTTGTTAGGGTTCGGTCTTGGTAGATCCAAAAAAATTTTTTTTTAAATGTCTATTTTTTAAATTATCTGTCGACGTTTCGGCATACATTGTAAGCCATCTTCAGAGCTATCATGAAGGAAGAGGGGACCTCGTGTCCCTAAGACCAAATTTTCATGACTGAAGTCCTCTCTCGCCTTTATTGATAGCCCTGAAGATGGCTTAAAATGTAAACAGAAACGTTGGTAGATAATTTTAAAAATACACATTTTTTAAAATTTGTACTTTTTTTTGGATCAACCTTGACCGAACCCCAACAAAAAACATCTATTAATAACATGAAATTATATAAAAATTATACATGGAATAATCAGTGTTTCTTTGTTATTCAATAAATTGAAACACCTAAACAATAAACAAATCTTTCGTTGACCCTCGTTGCTCTTAACTAAATATTTTACCTTTTAAATAGAAAAAAATAAAAATAAAAAAGCATTATAACTTCTTAAGCTTTTCTTTTGGAATTTGCTAGAAGGAAATTTTCCTTAATGATATTTAAGTTCTGTTAATGGGTTAATTGATATAAAGATCATGAACCTTTAGTAAGAAATGAATAATTTTCATTTAAAAAATAAACGAATTGGCTGCGGCATTTTAAGATATTAAATATAATAAATGAATTTAATGTATGAACATAGATAGACATTTAAATAATTAAATTAAAGTAATGAAGAGCTCATGAATAATTATTATTTATTTGATATTATGAAACAAAACGCTTTCATTAAATATTTCTCAAAACAAATGATTATACAATTTCTTAATTATAGTCATCATAAGCGAACGATGTACACCGCAGTCAATAACTTAATATTAGAAGCTCCAAATAGCTGTTAAAATATGAAAAGTTTTTATGCAAGAACTGTCTATTGGTAGTGCGGGGAAGCATCGTAGTTAATGAACATATATATGAACTTCTCATACCATGTTAACCCCCACTCCAGATGTATCAGTCTTCTGAATAACAAACAAACATTCCTTATGTATGAGTTTTGAATAGTATCATATAATATTTCATTAGTTTCAAAAATTGTAACCGATAAACTGTGAAAATATTTCCAATTTTATATGCTTACATACATACATACATACATATATATATATATATATATAATGCGTCTATAATATAAGTGGTTTATGTTAGAAATGCGCGAGGAAAATTAGAGATTTTGAGCAAGTCTAAATTTTAAATATTGATATTTTCATTATTTTTATTGTTACAAAAAAGAGTGATAAGCTAATAGTTATAAAATGTAATTTTCTGGTGTTTATATTCTATAATATTTAAATAAAAAACGCGCAGTAAGGAGTTAATAAAAGAATGTGCGTTTGAGGGTTGAAATAACGACATGGAATACTCATTTTTGCAAAACGTTGGTCGTAATTGTTATCGCCTAAATTAGATGAAATAGAAGGTGGGAGTGGTTTCTAATGAAGACCGAATAGAATAATCGTCTGTATCTCTTTGTTATTATTAGTGTTATGAAAGAATTTATGAAAATTTATTGATGTAAAATATAAATTCTGTTTTGCTGAAATTTTAATGAAAAGGAAGATATTTAAAAACATAACTAGGAGAAAGATGAACTCTTACCTATCCGTCCATTTCCGGTCGGTCTAGTGTTATTCTCTGCAAAATTATTTTCTCCTTTATTTTTCTTTTCGTCTTTTGAGAACAAATTAGTCGTTTACTCTCGTTTATGAACGGAGTTGAGTGTAACTTGGTATATAAGCGTATTATAAGTTGCTCCGCGATTGATGGCTTCTGTAACTTCTTTGGGGGTAGTTGGTGGGGTGAGGATAAGAAAACTGGCATTCTTCCGCTCAGTTAGTCGGCTTCAAACAATTTCCTCTTCTCGGACCAGTCAGAGTTCAGTCCACGTGCTGCTAATTTGCTACTTGTTTTGCCACAAGATTTGATTTGAAACACAGATGTCCTAACTCTTGCCACCTACCCCTTTCTCACGGCCAATCAATGTTCCCCACTACCTACCCTTAGGCGGATTCCGAAGGAATTTAAATATTGATGTTGTTCTCATGATTTTTCCACCATGCTCCAGGTGTCGCGTGTTCCCATTTCAGTGCAACCTAACTAGGTACTTAGGGTAGGGGTTAACCAGAAACGACGAATATGATTTGTGAAGAGAGGATTGTCGGGAATTCGGTCATGGTAGTTGAAGAATTACAAACTAATTTGTAGCCAAAAAATTGGTTATACAAGAAATGCAAGGGAATAGAATAAAAAAATCTTACTACCTCAGCCTTAAAAATCTTAAATACCACAACTAAAATCAGCATTTAAAAAGTTTTTATTTTAGCTAACGTTTTAGATCTTTGACAGGGTTGAATATGAAAAAGAAACACAAAAATAACATAGAATCATGTCTATATGTCATAATCACAGAAACTGTTTAGCACGAGTCTCTCTCTCCATCACATTGGGAGTTCGGTCATGGTAGATGAAGATTTAAAAACTAATTTGTATCAAAAATGTTTGGTTACAAAGTAGTTTTTAATTCTTCAACTACCATGACCGGATTTCCGGCAATCCTCTCTTCATAAAATGTGACGGTGAACAAATTTATCTCAATATTTTTACTTCAATATTATGTCGTATTGTGGATTAATATTAATTTTTTAAAATTGTAATTAAGGACTTAACTTAGATTTAGTAATTTTGGGTTTAAAATTGCCTGAAGGTTATTCTTCTATACTATCTTCTTCAAACCAACGTAAATGATAAGATCTTACAATAGGAAGCTCTAATAGGCAGTGGGTAATGTTTTAACATCTCAACAATTCATTCCATATTAAATATAATTTGTATTTTAGTTAAAATCGAACTTAAATAGATTAGTTAAAACTTAACTTTAACTATTCACAGACACAATTTATATTTAAATGTATTGTTAATCATCATAAAATGTTAAAATAATTATTCAAAAATATATTCAATTAGGTAATTAGCAGGATCGTAGCATTTGTAGTCGTAGTATACCTGGAACCGTCTGTCGATGAAAAACACATTTCAAACTCAGTGAGCATTATTTTCATTAAAACGCAACTTAATTTTGTTATTAAAATATTTGTTTAGATTTATATACATTAAACTTTACAATGTGTATGATCAGAAGGGATGACTTACCCGAAAATTTGATTAGGTACAGTTTCTCAATATCTATATTTCATGACCCATTGCAAGAAATTATTTGAGGATTATGCTTGAAATAATATTCAATTCTCTTTGTTATTCAAGTAATTAAATATTATGAGTGAGGGTTTACATGACATGGGTTTAAATAAAAATATTCATTAGTATTAAAAAGTAATAAATAAAATAAAATAAAAAAGAAGTGGGCTCTGGCTGCCTCCCTGTTTAAACCCTTTGTTCATGTTTAACTGTTCAAATTATTGTTCATCAATTCTTACTATGCCCTTCTAGATATGACAGGTATATTTAGTGACATCTTTAGTAATCTTACATTTTTAGCGGACAGAAAGGACCGGATTGCTTGCATTAGTGCATAATTAAAGACTGCTCTAATAAATCTTTCATCACTCCCATGTTATCTCCATAACGGTCTTGAGGGAAAATGTTGTCATGTCTTTGAGGTCCATCCACCCTTCAAATACCCCCATTCCTCTAAACCGCTCCATGAGAATGCTCTTTACCGAAATGGAGTTAAGGACACCTGGAATAGGCACTAATAATACATGAGCTCATACAATTTTACAAATCAAAAGATCTAAGATCGTCTTGAGTCGTCCTACAATGCCTCCTAACCAACAGTTAGGAAAGTACACTTAGTTTGAATTAGTGACTTATTTTGACAGTACAAAGTGAAAAACTATCAGTCATGGATGTCAAATAATTTATATCATATCAATCTTAGAAATACTGATGAGAAATAATTTGTTTCATCCCATTACGGTTCACTATGTACAGCATATAATTTCCATTTTTATGTTAATTAGTGAGACCATCTGCTCTAGCAATTTATTTATTTAAACTGCCTTTCAAACATTTAGTGTCCATGGAGTGAGGCACTAACTACAGGTAGCATCTTTATTCTTAACATAAATGGCTCTGAATATACTTTTATGTTTTGATAATAGTTTGTCCAGGGCAGGATTGGAACTCACAGCGCCAGGATTGAGAGACTCTAATGGATTCCCTCGGCTATCCCGTTGTTCCCCTTCGGGATTTAAATATAACTATTTCTGTACACAAAATTAGCGAAAATCAGTGTTGCCTCGTCTAGTTGTGTTCCACTTTGGCAGGAGTGTTGTCCAACACTATTGCACTTCTGCAGCAATGTTGGCCCACATGAGGGGGATGTGCCATCCTGTCACCCGAATTACCCCCCACCCCCAGGCCTTCCCAACCATCCCCAACTAACGCCTCAAGGCCCTATAGCTCCGGATAATTACCCTGTCCGCTACAACACTCTGCCCGTTAATTAGTTGCCCTATCTCGCAATTCCCGCCTCTCCCCCAAGCCCCGTTTCCAAAGCCCCCCTAATCTACATATCTTAGCCGAGCGAAGCGTTGTTGTTGGTCGGTACACTGAGAATCGATTCTATCACATAGGCCTCCGAGCTGATGGTTTAACATTTGGAACACTGACGTCACAAATCATTTGGCATGGGTGACTGGATGACTTTAAATAATTTTCATAAATTTCATTAAATATTTTGAATAAAAGGAAACTCTATTACAATAATTTATTTATGATTCCTTACTTTTTGTATACCTGAAAAAAGGTCTGGACAGAAATAAGCTAAGGGTTTTCTTGATATGAAAAAAAAAAGGATGAATCATACGTGATGTTCGGAAGGTATTCATATTATGTGCAGAATACAAGAGTGTTTTAAAAGCCCTATAGGTATATGTTGGCTCTAGCGTACGCAATTTTAAAATTAAACTATCCAAATTCGAACTTAAGCGTTTTCCCCAAACATTTTGCTGTTGTAAATTTTAGTTTTCAAAAATTATTATTTTATGACTTTTTTATAAAATAAAATTGTATTAAATAAAACATTTAGGTTTGCAATTTCAGGTGTTTGGAGGGCCTAAATTAAAAATATAAATTCCAGATTCATTGGCCTTTCATTATAAATCCTTGAAAGGGAGATTGGTCATCAGAGAGAATAAGTAAATATATTATTATTAATTAAATTGTTTCAATACAGATTGGAAGAAAACTTGAGATATTATTCTATTGCCAATTATCTCTTTAAATTTTGGCTTAATAGATTCGGATGGATTCTGCCGAGATCTTTAGCATGAGGAGTATACAGTCAGTGGTATTTGAGAACTCTTACGTTGCGTGGGATAAGTTTGATGATGTGACGATGATTATTTCCATATAAGTCCTGTGATGAGTTCAAAATAGCGGAAGAGAGAGAGCCGAGGAAGGGAAATCTGATTTTATTCAGGTGTGTTCGGGCTTCGCCTGTAGATAACAGGCATGATAATGGAAATGGAACAAAAATATTTAGAAATCGAAAAGAGGCCTCTAGAATCGTATTTTGCTATTTTACAAAGAATATCCTGGGTTTGTGAGGGTTATAAGCTCATGGACTGATCAGCCATCTTCTGTTATTTATATTTATATTATTAAAAAAACAATTCAATCAGGTATCTTTATGTGTTCGTGTTTGTATACATGCTATATATATATAGTGTGATCACCCAATCTTTGTTAGCTCTTAGTTGTGATTGAATTACAGTAAAAATTTGTACTGAAAATTTCACCACCGGATTGATGAAATAGCCTCAATGACTACATAATATTTAGGGATTTCGCTAAAAAGTAATAAATTTTGTCAGTTGGCACACTCTTTATGAATACTTTCAATTATTCTCTTTGTAGGTTAGGGAAAATTTCATGCGATTGAGTAACCCTGCCGCAGGGCTAATTGATAAATTCAAATAAATTCTTTGTTAATGTTGGCCATTATTTTATATATATCCTGTTAAACTTCAAAAAAAGTATACATTGCTGAAAGTTAAAATACCATTTTAATGCTTAATTTTTCCAAACTTGTGATATTCGAAACCCCTTTCAAGCTCATTTTGGCCGTTTTTCTCTTTATCATGAATCGTTTTTCATTTTATTTCCAATTTTAGGTGCATTATCTTTGACCCCTTAGATACAAAGCTTAAATAAAATTGTATTATTTATCTCAATTAAGCTTTCAACTAATCTGTTTGATGTAGCTCACAAAGCCCCAGATATTAACTTAAATGAAGAACTCTAAAATACCGATAAAATTTGATTTTGTTTCATATTATAACTTTAATTAGTTTAATCGTTTGATTACATTATTTTATATTCTGAATCAAACGAATTTTAATTGTTATTTATATTATTGTCAAATGAATTATTTAATTTAAGTATTTAATCATTAATAATCTTACCTCTCATACCTTCACTTTTCTTATGGAAATACATTCTCAATAAATTACAAATTTTTGTTTCGCATAGATGATGCGGAATAGACCTCTTCTCCACCATCAAGAAGATTTTCCATATTTTAATATTACTTCATAGGGTTTACTAATAACAAAATGATCATTAATCAAATGTCATTCCCTTTTTTATTCCTCATCGATACCGAACTAATGAGGAATAGTATGGAATACTGTGAGTTCCAAGTAATAACGAGTTTTATCATTTAATTCTTGAAAGCGATTCATTTTAACTCAAAACTTTAAAAATGAACCTCCGCATAAATTATATTTTAATCCAACGATAATATTTTGGTTTAGGTTATTTTTATTCGAATATAGCCTAGGGCTCTTATTATAATTAATTTAATTTATAGGGATTTATTTACAAATTATATTATAGTTTATTTGGAGGCTTTTGTGTTTTAATTAGGAAGTTCATGTACAAAAATGTATTAAGTTGTGTCTCATTGTCCTATATAGCTTTCTTATTGCTTTTTTTTTAAATATTGATTTATTTTTATTGGCAGTGGTTTTCCAATTTGATTTATTATATAGTAATTAATTAATT
>KZ808240.1:192780-209651 GCA_000696205.2 Oncopeltus fasciatus
TCTCTCTCTCTCTCTCTCTCTCTCTCTCTCTCTCTCTCTCTCTCTCTCTCTCTCTATTCCTGATTGCCCCTTGAATCTGATTAATTCAAAAACCGGTTGAGGAATTAACGCTGCCGATTTTCGATGGTTTTGCAGATACGGAAGGAGAAAGGGGCGCCTTCTCTCGAGTGGCCGTTATCTTTTTCCAAACGAGCAAACAAAATGAGGAAAATAAATAAATAAGGTTAAAATAAAAAAAGTTCTGGTGAGTTATATAAATTAGTGGGGATGAGTAGGGACCGCTGCCTCGGTCTCCTGGGCACTTATTTATAGAGACATTAAATAGGTCCTTAGGAGGGAGGACTTATTGCGAGCCAGGGAGGGGACCGGGGATAGATAATGACAGAAGGGTGGAGGAGAGGGCGCGAGAGAGGAGATAAAATGAGAGATAAAGAGAGGAGAGACTCCGGAAATAGCCGAAGACTGACGACGCGCGGAGAGACAAGCCATTAAGTCCTTATCTACAGGAGCCGAACTCCAACGACTACGTGTGTTCTTGTCGGAAACTCTGGGAGCCACACATCTCTATGGCACATGGAGGAATAAATGTTTTCTTCTTGAGAACTGCTTTTCATGGCGCTAATGTGGTTTAGCTTTACCATTTCAAGTAGCTACCAAGGGATTTTTAAATGTATGTATATTTAAACTCATCCATTCTTTAATATTATGTTTGTTTTTTCAAGGTAGTATAGTGGTTATGGCACTGAACTCTTCAGCCAAAGGCCCACGTTTCTGTACTCTCATCGGAGTTTTCTTTCTATTCCTCTGTTTGTAATGACCCCTAAATCCTTTTGCTCATTGGAAGTCTGTAGTCTTGGGGGTCTGCTTTTTTAAATTTACTTTTTATAAATGTATTTTTTAAATTTTTACTTTACAATAGTAAGAATTAAGCATAAATTAAAAAAAAATGTTCGCCCTTATAAAAAAATTGCTTGATAATTCTTTCACAAAAACAAAGATCGTCCGTAATTGAATTTGTTTTAGATAAATGTTAAATTTAAAAAAAAAGAAATATATTTAACAATAAATGCATTGTAATTAGCTATATGTAAACATTTATGGAATTACTGCATATAAAATCACAATTCATACATTTTATATTCTATAATAATTGTACGAAAAATAAATATCGAGGAAGATATTTAAAAATATATGAGAGGTTTGAATGTTCCCTCTTGTAATCTCTTTGTTACTGTATGTGTTATGAAAAAAGTTAGTTGCAAAATGCAATACTAATATTGGGTAATTATTTTATTATTGCCGACGTCTCAACATCACCAGGGTGATAGTGATGCAATGTGCAATATGTACATAATGTATATATATATAAGCACACACACACACACACACACACACACACACACACACACACACACACACACACATTATGTATATATGCCGTCAGGCAGTTTAGTTACTTAAGATGGGGGATGCAAGGGTTAAAGAATTTGAAATAGTTACAAAAAAAAAAAACTAATCAACTTCAAATAAAAAAAAATTTTTTTTGCCATTTAAAAGTCTAATAAAACCCCTAAATACATAAAAATCATTACTTTATAGACAGGAAGCCACCATCGATGTTTTAACAGAAATGTATGTATAAATATACAATACTAAAAGACACTCGCCGATTAACTGTCATAATTCGGTTTTGGAGTAGAAAAAAAACAACCGAATTATGACAGTTAATCGGCGAGTGTCTATTAGTATTGTAGATCAGGACTTACGGAGTAGAAATCTGGGGTGCCGCTAAACCTTCCAACATCCAACGAATCCAGTCCTTTCAATCCAAAACCCTCCGAATAATCGCAAATGCTCCCTATTACGTATCCAATTCCTCCCTTCCCCACAATTTTAATATCTCTTTTGTTCAGGATCTAATTTCTTCCCGCTTCAACCTTTTCCACAGTAAACTGCCATACCATCTTAATCCACTAGCAAAGACATTGTCTTCTAACTCCAACCCCTACAACCCTCTCCGTCGACTCAAACGAAGATGGCCCCGTGACCTCCTGGGGACTTAGTCTGTAAATAATTTGAGAGTGGTGTCACTGATCACCTCCTCTCCTCATGTGACTTTTATTAATGTAATTTTTTATTCCATTATTCATTGTAATCAAATTACAAAATGTTTNTTTTAGTAGACCAGTAACTTATTTGTCATAGTTTTATCAAAAGTTGTTCCTCAATAATTCTTGGAATAATTATTTTTTTCTGATTTATGAAGTGGTAAAATCTCTGACTCTGGAAAACATTCAGGGACT
Source organism: Oncopeltus fasciatus (assembly GCA_000696205.2). Lineage (NCBI taxonomy): Eukaryota > Metazoa > Arthropoda > Insecta > Hemiptera > Lygaeidae > Oncopeltus > Oncopeltus fasciatus. The sequence continues at coordinate 195,084 of KZ808240.1, forward strand.
TCTTGATTGTTGCCTTATTAATTTTGGTCTTTAATAGTACTATCTTTAATTTATCAAGACTAAAGGACTTATCTAAGTCATTATTTTCTATGTAAGGTGCAACATATTGGGTTAGTGGGATACCTAAATCTTTGCTGAACACATTTTTGAAGTCTTCAAACCATTTCTCTGAAGTAATATTTTCTTTTGTTAGCAAGGTTTACTTTTTAATTTCCTTACAATTTTCCAAAATTCTTTTGTCTCATTGATATTTTGTTGCTGTTCTATTATCAATTTGTTATATTTAATTTTTTCTCTTCTAATAGTTATTTATATTTTTATTCATGTTCAAACATTTTTCTCTGCCTAAGTTATTGTCAATTCTTCAGTATTTATTAAGGGAAATAAATGATTCATTTCTCTGCATATGACATTCTTGATCAAGCTGTGGAGCCCCTTTTTTATTTTTCCCAAAGTTCATTTAATTCCTTGATGCCTCCCAGGTAATTTTTAAATGGTAGCATATTCCTTGCAAAATGACATTAAATTTGTCACAGTTAAGGGTCTTCAGCGTTGTAACAATTGGCAAGGGATCTGAATAAACCTGCTGCATCACCATATCAACTGAACTTAGGAAATCTATCAACTAGCACCTAATTTGTCTATTAAGGAATCTTTGTATCTTCTGCTTTTATTAATATCTATATTTTTTTGACTTAATTTACCTGTACAAAATCATGCAGACTTCCCACCTTACTTTTAAAGTCTCCCAATAAAATTATATTTCTGTCCTCATTTTCATGTATAAACCCACTTACCTTGTTAAGTATGTCTCCCATTCCTTTAAGTAGACATGAATAATAATCGATACTTCATTTTGTAGTTGCATTTTAATAATTATTTGTCTATTTGTTTCTATAAATGTCATATTGTTCAAATTAAAATAATAATTTTTTATCCCAAGTAAAATCCCCACTGGCTCTTCCAAACTTCTATTTCCTCTCTACAGGAATGAAATTTATTCTAAAATTAGGATATGAGATATTTTATATGTGTATATTCTACATATGTGTGGGGATTACAGAGCATTTGAAGTTCATATACAAATATTAATCATCTACAATACAGAGGAATTCACTCAAATCGTGCTTGATAAACTTTTTATTTCTTTTGGTTTTCATTTGGTTTCATTAGCTGAGGATCTTTAGTCACCTTGTAAATGCAAATGATCATATGGACGTGGTTAGATCTCGTTATTTCTTCACCTCCATTGTATATTTATACATATATTTCTGTATAAACATCGATGGTGACTTCCTGTCTATAAAGTAATTATTTTTATGTATTTAGGGGTTTTATTAGACTTTTAAATGTTAAAAAAAAATTTTTTTAATTTGAAGTTGATTAATTTTTTTTTTGTAGTAACTATTTCAAATTCTTTAACCCTTGCATCCCACATCTTAAGTAACTAAACTGCCAGATGTCACTCCAAGAATTACCCAGGAAGCAATGCTCCGCACTTAACTAAATAAATGATTTCCATCTCATTTATAGTGCTGTAAAGCAAGACTTATTGTCTACGATAGAGGTGAAGCTAAAGACATCTATATACGCCATATTTCAGGGCAGTTTAATTATAAGAACAAGCACCCCACAAATGTCACTTACTTTTGAATTACCCTTAGCTACCGTTCTCGTATAAATTATAAGTAAATTGTGTGGAGGTGTCTCTCTCCGTTTGAGAAATGCGAGGAGCTCTGTTGTAAGCCGAGCCTTGGCTTTATGTGCCCGGACTCTTCTCACTTTATCACTGATATTCCTGTCTTTACGGCCAAAGATAAAACTTAATTCCGCTGCAGGGAGCTACACCAACTATAGCTACAAGGAGACACTCGATCTAATTTGACGTGTCTATTCTAACTTTATTGTCGTTTAGATGAATAAGGCCCATTCATTAAAGAGGCACTTTGGTTCTCGGTTATGTTGCTCCCTTTGACGTTTCCTTACTGATGGCCGTCACATTGGATTGTGATAACCTTCCTGTAGAACGCTGATCATTCCGTCACTTTATACCTCCCGCCCAGACCCACACTCATTACAGAAGATGGTGGTTATTGGAATACTGCACACTTCGTATGACTGAGCTCCGATCAAGAGAGCTTAGAAGAACAAAGCCCACTCACTGAAGTGGTTCAATAGGTTTAGGTTATGTTGCTTTCTTTGACGTTTCCTTACAAATGGCCGTCACATAGGTTTGTGATAACCTTCCCGTAGAACGCTGATCATTCTGTCACCTAATACCTCCCGCCCAAACCCACATACTTTACAGAAGATGGTGGTTATTGGAATACTGCACTCTCTGTATGATAGAGGACTGATGATGAGAATCTAGAAGGTTTAGGTTATGTTATGTTATCTTTACGATTACTGATCATTGTTGAACAACTCCTTTTTTTTTTTTTTTTCTTTTTTTTTTAGTAAACAAAAATCTCAAAATGAAGTACGCTGTTCATGAAGTACGACTAAACCTCAAAGTATATAAAACAATTAATTTAAATATGTTATATTTTATTCTGATAAATCACACAGAAGAGAGTCATTCAAAGGAGTAAAATAGGAGATTCCATTACCATAGGAGGGGGGGGGAGGGTCTTAGGCTTCCCTAAAATATAGATTTGTAGCTTAATTTACAATTTTTTTAAAAATGCTAAAGTTTATGATTGAATATTTACACTGGGGGACAAAAAAACCGGCGTACCTGGAATTTTACCTGAAAAATGCAGATTAAATAATTATTTTTGTGTGCGGTGTAATAACGCAGACAGATCAAATGGGAGTACGATTCCTTATGTTTTGACAACAAATGTCTTAATCCTCTCTAGGATTAATGATATAAACTGAAAGATGGACTTTATCTCTCCTTTCTTTCTTAAAGGAAAAATTCATAATTTTGAATGCAGTTTGTCTCCAGAAACACATTGATTGGCATTTCTTCTTTCCATTCTTTCTTAAAGAGAAAATTCATAATTTTAAAACATTAAAAATGGTTTTGACGACAGAGGTTGTTGCGCGAATTATGGCGTTGATCGAAGACGGCCGAAGCCAACGATACGCGGCCAAAGTTCATGGACTGCCTGAAACAACAGTTCGCCGGGCAGTTCAGAGGTTTCGCGAAACTGGTAGCTATGCCAGGAGGCCGGGATCAGGCCGTCCAAGAGCGACACTCCCAGCTGATGAGCGCTTCATTGCTCTCCAGGCCCTCAGAAATCGCTTTCAATCAAATGTAAGCGTGCGAACAGTAAGGAGGAGGCTTGCAGAGCTCGATATCCACTCCAGAGTCCCCGCATCCGGCCCTCTGCTCACCGCAGCGCACCGAACAGCTCGCCTCAACTTTTGTCGAGAACATTCCGCCTGGACAGAAGATGATTGGGCCTCTGTTCTCTTTTCTGACGAGTCCAGGTTTAACCTGTACGGTGCAGATGGCCGAGTTCGAGTGTGGAGAAGATTAGGCGAGCGATATGCAGTTTGGAGGGGGCTCGGTGATGGTTTGGGGTGGAATTTGTTTAGAGGCTAAGACAGACCTCTATGTGTTCCGAAGGCCAACGCTTAATGCCCATACGTATGTGACTGACATTCTGGAGGAATATGTGGTACCGTTTGCCACGTTTATCGGACCCAATTTCCTTTTTATGCATGATAATGCACGGCCACACGTCGCACACGTTGTAAGGGACTACCTGGATGAGGTAGGCGTCCGCACTTTGTAGTGGCCAGCTCGCAGCCCTGACCTCAACCCTATCGAACACCTTTGGGACCAGCAATTACCAATGTAACGTGTAATGTTTTTGTCCTTTATATTCTGCATCTTAAGAGAAAAAAAATACACCACCAATCCTCTCCTGTTCGGCCTAGAAAAAAATGAACTTTTCTTTTATCGATCTCTTTGGCGGGTAAGATCAAATTGGTCATACTCCTTAAATCATCTATCCTTAATGAAATATGGGGGATCTGTTTAACTTACCCACCCCCGCATGACGGAGGAGTGGTAAGTCCAGACCTCTGTCCCCGAAGTTCCCAAGGGCGGCGGCAGAGGCGACATCGCCAGAGAGGTAGAGGGATGGGGTACACTTTCACCGCCAGCGAGATACAAAACAGTGAAGAAGCTGGTATTTCGGGCCCAAGAGACCTTTCCCGCCAAATGCCTCCGGACGACTTTATTATAATAATCGAGGCGTCTCTCCAGCCCTCAGAGCCGATTCACTTTTCGCCTGGGATTTTATTTCTCCTCCCGGTTTTAATCTCCCGAGTCCCGTTCTTCTGGCTCATCTTCCCGGGAACAGCTTTCAAATTGTTAAAGGGCTGTCCAATAAATTTTATTATACCGCTCTGTTCCATTTCAGGGATTTTTTTTTTAACTTTTGAATACCACAAGAAAAATTTTAGCATTTTAATTTGCAAATACTTTCCGACTAACAGTAAATATCAGTTTATTATCTAGAAGAGTTTTATAATTGTCATTGATATTTGAATTATTACCATTTCCATACATTTTCTTGGCAATTTAGTAAATATATCTGTATTAATGATATAATGATTTGCATTTGGCCTAGTTAAGCGTATTAGCTGTTTTAAATTATTTTGAAATATAATACTGACATTTCTTGGGCAACTTTATTAATAGTATTATAAATTAAACTAGAATTAACATATTTATTGTTGGATAATAGGTACAGTGAACTTTGTTATTGGTGTTAAAAATAAAAAAAAATCTTAAAATAAAATAAGGTTGAATATAATTATTACATTATGCATATATTTGTTGCCTGTTTTATTTCTTTTTTGTGGATTTATGTACATAAAATGCTTATGCGCAAAATCAGTTATCTCGATTTAAAAAAATTAAATTTCATTATTCTTATTTCATTCTCTTTGCTCTGAAAAAATATATAAATGTATGTCCATTGTACGTTCCTGTTAAAGTTACAATTATACAAAATTGGAATACACCTGAAAATAAATTTCCTCAAAATTTGATATTTAAAATTTTGAGACTAATAGATTCCGAAAATCGATTAAAAAATCATATGAATGATTTCAAAATAAATGATTATATTACCGCTTTCCAAAATTTATAAAAATACTGTCTGCACATTTTACTCCCTTATCACTATTTCCTAAATTCTATTTTAAAGGATAAATGTATTTATTTAAAATTTGGACATTACCAAAGCACTCTTTGGACAGACAAAATTTGGACATTTACCAAAGCACAATCACTACGAAATGAGCGAATTACTCAGCAGCAGTTGATGAATATTTGTATTTTAACTTCCCTGTTCTTGTAAAAAAATGTATATACTTTTATATATAATTGCCCTAATGAAGAGAAAATATATACATATATTTTAAATATATTCTCGATATATTAGCCTAGACTAAATTATTGCACAGAATTATTTTATGTATACATTTGTCTATAGGCGCTCTAGCGCCCGCAGTTTTGTAAATAGTAAAACCAAATCAAAAATATGATATCTAATCTTTTAAGTCCAAATCGTTTAAAGAGTTCGCCAAAAAATAGCTAAAATCCTTCTTAGAGGCCAACAAAAATTCAAAAGTTTAATATCTTATTTATTATGAAAGTTAAGAAAAAGTATCTAATACAAAATATGTGTATAATTTAATTGTATTAATAAATTGAGCCCAAATCTATAACGAGGCGGAAAATAATTTCGGTAACATCGTTTCTCCTGAATATATATGAAATTTCCAATAAACTCCGTCAGTGTATGGCAATATCGCATTATTCAAGAGTTAAAAAAAAAAAAAAAAATTCTCTTAATTTCATTTTAATTAAAACACTCTCCTGACAAATGAACAGCGGGTCTGTAAAAATAAACAGATTAAAACATTCCGTGTATAGCCCGATTATCATAGCTTCCCTCATTTGCTCTCCTCATGGAGGGGGTTCATTCGTAAAATTAATGACAGATCATTGGATAAAGTAAACTTCAAAATCGAAGCATTCCTTTAGTTTTTTCTCCACTTGCTGAAAATGGGTTATGGATGTACGAACTTCGGCAAATACTCGTTAACATTGCTCGTCCATTATGGCCCACATGCCACTAAATTTCCTAATTTGACAAGGAATTAAAAATAAATTTCTCTGTATCACTCTTGCGGCATTTTTTTCTTCTTTTTTTTTAAGAAAAACTATTTTCATTAACAAATATTATGATCTAAATCGTAGGAACCATTTTGGGGAATATTGAACTATTCAAATCGTTACGCACGGTGCGGAAAAATGGACACACAGCTTTAATAATAATACTCCAGCTCAAATTATTTAACACTTAAGTACAGGGAAAAAATTATTGTTATTATAATTATTATTCTGCGTACAATGATACAGTATTTCAAGATGCAATTATTCGATTGGATGGGCCACCTTATTTATGAATACCTGATATTAAGGTACCCCACAAATGTCAGTAATGTGCAAAAAGAGAGTTAGCGGTCTCTGAATACAGTAGTTTCAGTGGGTCGAAAAGGATTTCCCAGCATAAGCAAAAACTTGGACGGAACCAGAAAGCCTCAGCTTGAGACATCTGGTCCAACATTGTACAGGAAGGCCCAGTCGTGCTTCACGTGTGTGTGTGCTTGCGTGCGGGATTAACCTTCCCATTATGACAGCTGTTACATCTATTTTGTATGAAAAGCAATGGTAACAAGATCTGTTACTTCCGTTTTTTATTTTTTACAATTAAATTTGGCTTTTCCTTATAACCAGGATGAGTACGTCAATGCTTAAATTGGCTGAAATTAAAATGGTAAATGATGTTAGAGAGAGAATCAATTATTAATCTAAGTGATTTATAACTTTACGGAAATATGTTTTTAAAATTTTTTTACTTATTTACAGACAAAAAAACAAAGCATATTTGGGGTGGAATTTAATAATTCAGGATACAGTTGTATGAGCTTCTACTTCATTTTAAATTATAAACTAATTCGCTCTTTGGATTTCGTTTTAAAAATGGAAGGGGAAGGGTAGTTTACAAGGTGACCAGTCAATTGTTGACATTTTTATTGTTCAATTATGGTAATTGTTATTTCTGACAGTTTGGGCCATTTATGCTGTTTATTGTCACTTATATCCATCTTTACGAGAAGTGTGGATTGTGTTTCTTTTAGCTGCAGCGTCTTTTACTGTATCCCGTCTCCTGGCCGATGCCATCTCCACTAGACTAAGTGTTGGGGGGATACGAATGACTGGCTGATGGCTACCAAGAGTCCTAGCTGCGTGGGGCCAGGAGAAGTTCTAATTCCGGCAGGCCGTCCATATCCCGGACGACCGTGTTAAAAGCCACTTAATCTCCCGATAAAACAAAGACAACAATCAATAAACATCTGTCTCTGTTCTAAATCCGTAGCGCTCTGGGTCTCTTCCATCCGGACGGGTCATCGTTCCTCCTGCAGTCGGCTTCCGCTTCTCGTTAGTCGTCTCTCGCCCGCTCCTCCAATAGCACAATGGACTCCAGCGATAGCCAGAGATATGATTCCTTTCGCGAGTGTCGCCTTTCGAGGCACCCGAGTCTAAGCTCGTGCACACATGTGTTATCCCTGCTGGATCCAGTGCGCGGCTAATGCACTCTTTCTTATATGGCTTAGAAATCGAATTCCTCCGCTGAAATGGCCTTTCGCTTTTTGCTTTCGGTTGACACTGCTGTATCTCGAATTACATTTGAGCACTAAATTAGATCCGTACCGCTATGATTTGCTGTGTCTCTGTTAATGCACTTGAAGATGCCTTCAAGATAACCTCATTCCATTAACATATCTTCTCCTCCTTGCTTTCTTTCCATATTTATCGTCACAAACTTTCCAAAAGTATATTTATTTCTATTTCTATTTCTGATGATTCACTTTCTCTAGTGAATTATACAAATCCGTCACGCAAAAAGTCCGTAAACTTAGCGAATTACTCAGTTCTCTTGGTGATACACATTTTCTGTATGAACTTTCCCTGTCATGCGATCCTAAAATATTTCTTTTATAAAAAATATATCTTTGTTTAATTGTTCTAAACTGACTATTACACCCATTTTTTGGAGAAAAAAAAAAAAAAAAAAAAGGATTTATTCCCACTTGTCAATAAAATATCCTCCCCTCCTATTCGTCTGATTTCGCTTGATAAAGGTCTTTTTAAAGTTACAAGTGAAATGCCAAATTTAAACCCTTGGTCATTGACACACACACACACACACATTCAATTTACATTTGCTAAAACTATAGAGTCAAGTGAAATAACGTTTAGTTGTGGAGATTACAAATATCATTATAGACCTCCAAATTACAAAATATCATCCGACACTATTAATTTTGTTCCTTTTAATGTATGTATATGTGTATATATATATTTAAAATCATGATATTTAAATTATTTATGTACATTTGAAATCAATTTTTCTTTTGGTATGAAAGAATTTGATTGTTCAAAAAAGATGAAAAAAAAAAATACTGAAATTATATGATCATCAATGAAGCTTTAGCTGTAATTGTAGACATATTACGATACTTATTACAGGCATATTACAGATAAATCTTACAGCAGGCGGAGCGACAAATTTCTTAAACCACTCTGAAAACACTTTTTTTTTTAAATATATCTAATCAGTAGTCTTCTCATACACCCACCCATCTTTGTTACTTTCTATAATTCATTTGCCCTGTATATAAAGAACATGGGAGTAAAATATATATTTAGATATGTATGTCATTTAATCTGTAAATACATTTTATGAAATGTAGAATAAATATGTAGAATATTTAAAATAATTTTTTTCCAATATACAAAATAAATATGTCCTTCAAGTTTTATCGCCGTTTTTTAACGATTTCATGTTGCTGATTTATATTTTTAGCTGGTTTACCAGAGGAAATCAATCTACTGACAAGACTTTCGGAAAAATTTAACAGATCCTACATTGTAGATTCTCAAAAAATGGTCCGTACAAAATTTAACAAACACACACACATATATTTATTATAGCGTCCACAATTTTTAAAATAGTTAAACTAAATTCGGCATTTAAGCTTCTTTTTGCAAACTGTAAGATGAGTTCGTGAATGGCTAAGATCAGTCGAATGGGAGGGAAGAGTTAACAGGAAGACCAAAATAAAAAAGAAAATAATATCTTCCTTATTATAAGAGTTAGGATATAGAATATAATAAGTGTAAAATGTAATTTTACTTAAAGTAATAATTATTTTACTTTTTTCAAAATTCATTCGCCTCAATTATTTTCATCCTCTTAGGCGCCTCAAACCTATTTCTATCAATAAAAATAAATGGCGAATCTCATTTGAATGTCGGTGTTGAATAGGGCCCTCTGTTGCTAATTTTAATCAATATTCAAATAAGAAATCAAGTCGGTTAAAATTGAGCGATTAAAGTTTTTTCTGAAGAAGTGAAATAATTTGAAATATAATCCCACGTCACAAATATTACAGTAGTTTAAGGTATTTTCAATCAGACAAGTTTCAGAACTTGGATTGGTATAATTGTAACCGCTTGGGTGGTTATGTTTGGTCGGCGAAAGCTCCAAAAAGCCTAATCATTCACGAAACGTGATCCGGCATCCTGATTTGGCAGAACATTTCAGGCCGGGAACCAACGTCCTCCAGCCCGCCTATGCGATCTGCCAACATGAACAGCGGACCATACCTTTGGGGAAAACTTGCCTCGGACTATGTTGGCTTTGGGGCCGAAATATAAATGTTTGCAGTCGGCATTCCTCTGCCACCTGTTCGGCGGCCGCATTCGTTGACTTGTTTGAGTGCCCTGGCTTCCATCAATAGTGGAATAGCTGGCGAGTGCCGCTCGACGCGTGCTCTACGATCCTCCGCCTTTTAATAAGTTAAATAGGCTTTGCAGGAATACCCCTCGACCCCTTTTTGTCTCTAAATTTGAGCTTAGGTGAACCAAAGGATGAATCCTATTGCAAACTTTCTTCATAATTTCAGTTGTTTTAACACAAATAACCATTCAATCCTTAATAATTACTCGTCTTCTATCCAAAAAAACAACCATACGTTGTGTTAGTAAAAGTTATGACAAGTTAGTAGCATGCTTCCAAGAAGGTTGCAATACTTCAAAGTCATCCAGCACATCATAGAGGTTTGCCCAGTTTATCAGAATTACTTCACTAGGGAAGGCAGTGGAAGAAATATGGCGGAGTGCCTTGGGAACAACCCCTCTACAGTGGATGGGCTGTTAAACTTTCTTAAAAAAGCAGGTATAGCCTGGAAAATCTAAATTAAAGAATGAGATATTATTTATTATTTTAGTTAATATTAATTTATTTATTATAATTTATTAAATATATAATAATAATATTTAAATTTAAAAAAAAAATCCATTAATTTAGGTTGTTATAGTGGTCGAAATAATCTTGATTCCTGTCTTTTATTAACTAATTTATAGTAAACATATTAAAGGGTATTTATAGGGCGTAATAACCTAGAGGTTGATTGCCCTTCAATGATCTACTACTAATACTACTACTTCAAAGTCAATGGATTTACGAAGCAGCTCTCTAGATACGTTTACAAACCAAAGAATTTCATTGGGTGGATGGTACCATCCTTAGTAAACCATCCAAATGCTTCCAAAAATCTGCATAAAATAAATAAATCAGCTAAAACGCTTTAATTATTTAAGATAGTTGTCCATAAAATTTGCAAAATCAAATTGAAATCCTTTTTTGAAGATCCTTTTCTTCTATAGTCCTACTTTTAATAAAGATCCGCACCCCTTCCCTTCCTCCGACTAATCCACTACATAGAAAAAACATTTAGTACTTTTTAGGGTTAGTCAAACAAATAAACATTTAAAAACTGATCAAACCAGCGCCTTATTGTTTCAAGTCTAGAAAAATCCTAATCCTTCTCATATCCAACGAATCAAACCCCTGCAATCCAAGTTCCTTCCCTGCGTACCTTACCGCTTGCATGATACGTGCAGACATTGACATACCTTTTGTTGCCCCCCTTGCATGTGAATTGATACCCTTCTGTATCCCTATTCTTCTACATTCCCTATATCCTCATCCTTCTATATATTCTCTTTCGCTTCTTTGGACACCCCAATCCCTATTTCAGTCCCTTCATCCTATTCTTTATTATATTTCCATCGACTTAGACGTAGGTCGCCTTAGGATCTAATGTAAGAAGGGTCATTATTTGCTATAATATAAATTAACAGTACAGAGAAAAAGTGGTAATTTTTACTATTTTCAAGCCGAAGTTTTGCTTACGGGCTTTTTCCTTGCTTCCAATTCAAGACATTTATTATATTCAATCAAATATTGTAATAATATATTATTGGTATATTTTCTATATCAGTCATTAAAAAAATAATTAAAATTATTATTTCCTAACTGAAGTATGGTGGATAGCTTCTATTGGTAGTTTTTTTCGTGGACAATTTAAAACTATGTGAAAACTCGAATCTACTTTGGAATAATTGTATCTAATTTCTTTAGTAAATCCTTCTACGGGGGGCTTTGCATACGGTTCTTTAAAACGCTAGATAGATTACATTTTAACAGAGTTTTGTACATCTCATGAAGGGTAAGCCACATTTATTAGTTGCAGACATTGTAGGTAACTGTTCCTATGAGATGAAGACTCACAATTCCTTTGGGTTAATAAGTTCTCGCTAAGTGTCTATTTAAATGCAAATTTCAAGATTCGTTAGGCTTTCTTTCGTCCCTCCGACATCACTGTTTGGTAGATGGTACTAAGGCTGGTTTTCTTCGACTTCGAGTATTTCCTTCTTTTTGTCTTCCAAGCTGTCTTCTTGAAGTGATGTCAAAATTTACTTTTGAGTTCCCCTGAATTCGTGGTTCTGATTAAGTGGGACAAAATCTCCTCACTTCAGTAGTAACTACCCGATATAAAGGAAAATTTTGAATATTTATGTTTATTCTATTCCCTCGCATTAAATGTTTAAAATTTACGTGGGATAATACACCACAACTAAATTAATATTTATAAATGAAAATAAAAAGTAAATAACGAGAGTCGATTAATAGCTAGACAATGTCAGCTCCTTCGAGCATAAGACGATGTATTCGTCTTTCTCGTGGGTTAGGCTCTCGCTAGTGTGTTGGGAATTTAATAAGTTATAAAGCTCGTCCTGGTGGTGCAAGTGGTAGCATACTGGCCCGGAAAGCAGGAGATCCAGGTTTGAGTCCTGGCTGGGGCAGATAGATTTTTTATTCTATTCCCTCGCATCAATTTTTTTAATATTTATGTTTTTTTATTAAAGCCATTATTATAACAAATATTTATCTCCTTCATTTCATCTCAATGTTCGCCAGATTATCCGAGGCTGTAACGATAATAATATAATATAATAACTTCTTTGCATATATAAGCGGACACACGCCAATTACAATTTTGGAATGTCGGATGTCGGTCGCTTTGTAAAAGGAATGGAGAGTCAGATTTAGATTTTATATGTAGTCCATGACATCCTGTTTCCTCTGAGAAATTCCCTACTTAAGGTCATTCATTTGAGATGTATTTTCTCTCCTAAACACCTTTCCAGTAGTTGGTGGAGCTTGTTTGGAGGCAACATTCTGTCTCATTTTGCATTGCCATCCTGAGTGCTGACATCGCTACCTGGATGTAAACAACCAACCTGACTCTGTTGTGGGAAACCTATATTTTGTTGACTTGGCTTTAATTCATAACTAAAGGTACGGAAGTTATAAATGAGCAAGGAACGGTTAATGCAAATTAGTGCGCCTATTAACTTTGGCACTGGACTACTAAAGCAGATGACCCATATTCGTAATCAAACGGAACAGTTAATATTATTCTCTTTCTGCTTGTAATGTCCTGGAGGATTTATAGTGTGCATCTGGGAACACCCAACCCTAATTTGGTACCATTATTTGTTGACTAGGGTAAGTCAGTTGGCTATAACTGTTTTATGACGAATAAATATATTAGTCATGTGTTTCCTTTCTTTGCCTATATGGTACGCATTGGAATTGGACATTATTTTTAAAAAATAATTTAGTTAAAATGATTTATTTCATAAGAAAACAGTAAGACTATTTAGGTTCAATAGCCATAGCAATTATTGGAAAATTGTAATTATGAATAACATTTATTTGTTTAGACAGTTTTGTCTTTGATGAATCAAAATTTTCTCTTGGCTGAAGTCTTCAATTTTGTTTTTTTGGTAGCAGTTTCAATAACTTCTTGTCTTTAAGAAAATGTTGTTAATTTAATTAAGTAATGACAATTGAAGACTCCTGATTTTTATTAATTGTTTCATTTTATGATTATCATTGAAAATATTCTTTCATGATGAAAGTTAATATAAAAAAACCAAAAATAAGGTCCCAACAAAATTATATACACACTCACATACGAAATACCTGACTTTGTATACTTCCATAAATAACCTAATTTAACANTTGGACATTATTTTTAAAAAATAATTTAGTTAAAATGATTTATTTCATAAGAAAACAGTAAGACTATTTAGGTTCAATAGCCATAGCAATTATTGAAAAATTTAATTAAGTAATGACAATTGAAGACTCCTGATTTTTATTAATTGTTTCATTTTATGATTATCATTGAAAATATTCTTTCATGATGAAAGTTAATATAAAAAAACCAAAAATAAGGTCCCAACAAAATTATATACACACTCACATACGAAATACCTGACTTTGTATACTTCCATAAATCACCTAATTTAACACAAACCATTAATAATTTTTTTACCCTTATTTTGCGCATTAGCGCTTTTTCCTTAATCTATAAAAGAGATAACACCGAATATTACATTACCACCAATTTTAACTCCCTTTCAATTTGTATTTCAGTATACTGACTGTCCTTTTTTCTGATTCTTACCCACAAATAAATATTTCAACTTTTATTTTTAAAATTTTGGACGGATCACATTTTTATCTCCCTCTAGGCATGATCGGTGACGAATGTAAAAATTTTCAAACCCCTTGGAAAAAATCATATCATGGATTATACGTAGTTAAGGTAAATCTTAAAATAGGGTCAGTACTGTATATGTTAAAATTTCGTTTAGATAAACTAAGATTTGTGGCTTTTATAAATTTTTTTTGTAGTATTTAATCCGACGTAAATATTAACAATTTTTAGTACAAGGGAACAGAATAAAAAATCTAACTGTCCCAGCCAGGACTCGAACCTGGATCTCCTGCTATCCGGGCCGGTGCGATATCATTTACGCAACCAGGACAAGTCTGATAAGTTATTAAATTCCCCGCACTAGTGTCGAGAGTTTAACCTCCGAGGCAGACGAATATATCGTCTTATGCTCCGAGGAGCTGACATAGTCAAGCTGTTTTATAACTTATCAGACTTGTCCTGGTAGCATAAATGGTAAATGCACCGGCCCGGATAGCAGGAGATCCAGGTTCCAGTCCTGGCTGGGACAGTTAAATTTGTTTATTCTGTTCCCTTGCACTAAAAATTATTAAGATTTGTGACTTTATTGCATTTACACTCATAAATATATGT
>KZ808241.1:6088-17675 GCA_000696205.2 Oncopeltus fasciatus
TATATATATATATATATATATATATATATATATATATATATATATATATATATATATATATATATATATATATATATATATATATATATATATATATATATATATATATATATATATATATATATATATATATATATATATATATATATATATATATATATATATATATATATATATATATATATATATATATATATATATATATATATATATATATATATATATATATATATATATATATATATATATATATATATATATATATATATATATATATATATATATATATATATATATATATATATATATATATATATATATATATATATATATATATATATATATATATATATATATATATATATATATATATATATATATATATATATATATATATATATATATATATATATATATATATATATATATATATATATATATATATATATATATATATATATATATATATATATATATATATATATATATATATATATATATATATATATATATATATATATATATATATATATATATATATATATATATATATATATATATATATATATATATATATATATATATATATATATATATATATATATATATATATATATATATATATATATATATATATATATATATATATGTCTCTCTCTTGAGAGAGAGAGAGAGAGAGAGAGAGAGAGAGAGAGAGCTGGTTTGGAGATATAGTTATGAGATTTTTCTGGCTATGTTAATCTTTATTAATATGACAATTATTTTAAGTTTGGATATTATATGAGTTATTTAAAATAAAATGCATTTCAAGTTTTTAAAATTTGTATTTTATGTACAATAGTATATTTTGTTCGTGTAAAAAGTTTTTTAAAAATCTATAATATGGATTGCATATTTCTATTATATATATCTAGTATCTATTTAAGTATGTGTTATATATATAGGTGTATTTACAGACGTGTGGGTATGGGTATGTGAATATCATGATTGTTTGTGTATATGTAGGAACTGAGAAAGTCAAATAATCCCTCAGAATAAATAAGCAAAGGGTTAACAAGCCAGCTCCAAATTAGATAATTATCTAAATAATTTATAATAAATTTTATTAATCTTGAGCGAGATATTTATAAATGCTTGTAAGACGGTTCAGCCTCCCCCTAAAGCCTCTGCCCCCCAAATTCCCATTCCAGTTTACTCAAGCGCTCTTATTGATGTCATCAAGTTATTCACAGATAAGTTCGGTCAAAGTTCAGAGTGGAAGGGAGCCTGAGGATGTTTTCTCAGATATTTATTGGGAAATTGAATATTTCTGTTAGACGCCCCCTCCCCCTTGATTGTGCGCCGCTGCCCTTTTGTCCTTGCCGAGAATAGAACGTCTGCGCTTCAATCAAGTCCCTTTATTCGGGGGAAATCCCACCCTTCAGACGTGTCCTCAGAACATCCCCCGACACAGTCCTGTCAACCATGTCCTTGGAGGATTTGGAAAATCAACTGTCAATTATCGTCAGACTGACTGCAAATGTGATAATTTATCTTTCTTCGACTTCCTTCGGATTATTAATGGTGTGATCTTTTAAGGACAATAGCTGAATAAGTAAACATATTACTTTGCAACTATATAATTCCTGGCTAGGGGATGTTCTCAATCAAAGGTGGGTGAAAAAGAAAAAAAAGAAAAGAGAAATGGACACAAACCTCCACAGCTGTCATATTTATTTTTAATTCAGATCGCTTTGAAGGCACACGCCTTATCTTCAGTGCTCTATTGACACAAAACATTGCCGTACAATAAAAGCCATAAAATAAATAAATCATAATAAATAACATATTGAACTTAGTTAAAAGCAGGCATCAAAATTATTAACTTACAATAAATAAATCTTAATAAATAACCTATTGCTTATACTTAGAAGATTTTAGTTGGGGTTCGGTCAAGGTAGATTCAAAAAAATAAAAATTTAAATAAAGTATTTTTTTAAAGAGATTATCTGCCGACGTTTCTGCTTACATTATAAGCCATCTTCAGGGCTGCCTATCATGAAGATGAGAGAGGACGTCTTGTCACTAAGTTCACATTTCCATGACTCTGATAATCTCTTTAAAAAAATACTTTTTTTTTAATTTGTTTTTTTTTTAATCTACCTTGACCGAACCCCAACTTAAATCTTCTAAGAATAATATCTATAGTAAAAAAAAAAAACTCTCCTTTTGAACATATTGCATATAATTACCATTTCATCTTCCGGGTTGGACCGAGTCAAATTGTTCTTATTTGCCGAGCTTTCGCACATCATGTGATGGCTTCTTCAGGGCTGAAAAGAGAATGNTCCTATTATGGCTTTATCAGGGCAGAGTAAGGAATGAAAGCCAATTTTTTTTTCTTTAATTTTTCCACCTCTCCAGAAAGAAATGAGGAAGAGGAAACCATCATACTGCACCTCGAGAGGTCCAGTAGGGAGCGGGGAGGAAATCCAGTTTTTGCCTGTTGGCATTTGCAGGTGGGCCAGGGTGGTTGGCATTACCAGTCCCGGCAGAGATCGTGTGATTGGGGGACACACAAAAAGGAATAGGTTAATTAAAATATTACAATCTAACTTAAATTACTAACTATATTACTAACTTAACTCTCGGGTATAAATATTTTTTTTGTTGTGGCATTTAACCCCACATTATTTTTAAACAACAAATGCAAGGTAATAGAATAAAAAAATCAAACTGTCTCAGTCAGGACTCTAACCTGGATCTCCTGCTATCCGAGCCGGCGTGCTAGCCAGTTGCCCCACCGAGACTAGACAGATAATTTATTAAATTACCCGCACACGTACTGGAAGTCTAAACCTTCGAGAAAGACAATACATCGTCTTTGGCTCGAAGGAGCTTAATTTAGCAAGTTGTCTGTCTAGTCTCCGTAGTGCAACTGGCTAGCACGTCGGCCCGGAAAGCAGGAGATCCAGGTTCGAGTTCTGGCTGGGACAGTTAGATTTTTTATTCTGTTCCCTTGCATTTATTGTTTAAATCTAGGGAGTTTCAATGATACAGGGAATGCGGAGTGGGTTTTTCTGCAGAAGCTCCACTGTAGAGACTAGTGCAGTCACCAGTAGAGAGGTCAGTTGGTTTTGGGGGTTGTAGTAGGTACTACTCCCTTGGGACTTCCATCGGCCTTGTCGCTGGTAGTTGAGGGTAGTTTTCGGGCTCCTTCCTCAAGGCTTTTAGGGGTGTACGCACAGGGGCGTTGGCGGCTTTTCTTCTGCCCGTGTTTTCCTTTGTGTTTTTGACGTGGGGTGGGCACTTCATCCAGATATAATTTTACATTATATACATGTAAAACTTTTAATCTAGAAGGAACTGGATATAAGAGTAGGATAAAGAACTCATTTAAGTTACATTTTTAAATTTCTTCCTTAATAAGAGTTTTTCTTTAACATTTATTAACTTTATTTACGTTAGAATATTACATTTTACATCTATTATGTTGTAAATGAAGTTTTTCGTTACTCAAGTAACAAGGAGGATATTGCGATTGTAAATTTCAGTTTCCCACCTTAACCACCCCTCCTCTTTTAAATTAGACTTAAATCAAAATTAATTTCTTAAATGGTTAGCATTGAAAAGACCAATTACTGAATGTGGTTTCAATATTTTAAAAATAATAGGGCTCGCCCAACACTCGCGATTAAATTCTTAAATATATTTAATAATATCATTGGTGTATGTATACCTAAATATTTCTTAATATTAATATCACTTATTCTTAATATATAATATGCGTTTTTCTGAAAAAATATGTTAGAAAATAAATATTTTAAAATTTTATTTTACACTAATAAGGAAGATATTAAGATTTTAAATTTTGATTTCTCTCTTAACTGTCCTTCCTTCCTCTCACCGGTTGATGCCATTGATGAATTAAAAAAAGTTATTCAATAGTTTGCAAAAAGAAGCTTAAATACCATATTTTGTTAATTATTTTGGTTATTATCGCTATAGGATAACTGCTAAAACAAATCAATAATAGGAAACAAACAAGCTTTTAAAAAGACACAGTTTTCTGACATTTAATTATCGGAGAATGTTACTTTGTGCCATATTTTCATGTGTAAAATCCAGAATATGGTTGGCGAAAAGGGCGCAAAGTTTAAACAAAAAAAAATGGGTTAAAAGTTTAAATTGACTTAATTTTGGACTCATTTAACTCTTGAGTTGAGGGTGAGTTTTCCGTGTAGTTAATTAGGAAAGACTCCCCCTCCCTGACAAACGGGATACATGGAACTTTGTCACATGACTAACGAGGGTATCTGTGGGGCATGTGCCGAGCTAATAAACAATGTCCTCAGCCCGCAACCTCAAGTGTCATCTTGGATTTACGCGATGAGCGAAAGAGGTAGCGACAGAAGGATTAAGCGATCATCTATCATTTCCAATTTCTCTCGTGATATGTATTTTTCGAAAAATAATAAAGAATTACATTTAACATATATTATAATCTACAAACTTTATTGAAACTCAAATAACAACGAAGATATTACAATTTTAAATTTAATTGGTCTCACTTTAACCCCCCACCCCACCCATATTTTTCCTCTTGCAATGAACATTCCAAATACTGAATTCGCTTGTTATATTCTGAAAATTGGCGGTCCCACCCAAAACTCGAAATTGAATTCTTAAATATTTTTCTTTATATACACTTCAATTAAAAATATCAATTATATAAATTTTTTATTATTTTATTTTATTATTGATTACTTTCTACATGTTTTGTATCTAGTAATGTGCTGGTTAATAAAATACAATTTAACAATGAATTACCATCACTAATTTCATGATTTATAGGGTTAAACTTGACATTTAAACAAAACATTTCCTTAAACTCCAGTGGCCATACTTTTAATTTATGCCATATAATTCCAGCCAACCACTAAAATAATTATTCAAACCCATTTTCCGTAAATAGGGTAAATTGATCAGAAGAATATTAATCTCTTACTTCTAAACAATATCTAATGAGGGTGGACAGTACTCAATACAATTAATGAAAGGGAGGGGGAATAGAAATATATTCTATTCCCTCTCATTAATTGTTTAAAATTTACGTGGGATAAAATACCACAACCAAATAAAATATTTATAAAGTACTCAATACATTCCACAAACCCCTTAGCTCTTACAATTGAACAAACATTGAACATTTCAAAGTTAGGCCTATTTTATTTTCCATCGAAAAGTTCTCCTAAACATNGTGTATATATATATATATATATACCGGTGAATGGATTTATTTTTACATGGGAGATTTTCTTTAAAAAAAATATGTCACGCAGAATAGCATGCAACTTAAATTAACACTTGACATATATATGAGTAAATGATTAATTACTAGAAGTTGAATTGACCAATAAGAATAATAAGAAGAGAGTTGAGGCTGGCTCCAGAATATTCGATAGAGAATAATAAAATAGAGGGAAGCTCCATAAACTCTAATTATATATAATAAATAAACTAATTTTATACCTATTCATTTAAATAGAGAGTTTTTTTTTTTACCGTAGATATTATTATTATATAAATAGGTGTTTTTCTGTTGCGGTTCGGTCAAGGAAGATCCAAAAAAATACACATTTTCTTGGATCTATCTTGACCGAACCTAAATAAAAGACACCTATTTATTTAAGATTCATCGTATGCTTTGTGTCAAAAATTTGTACAATTAAATACAAATAAAAATAACCAATAATGAAAATATCTTTATTCCACTAAGACTTAAGGAATGAAATTTAAAAGTGAAATATATATCTGAAAATATCTCTTTTAAATCAACAATTTAAATAAAAATTAATCAGTTAAGCAGCAGCTGTGTAAACTAAGCGAATTTATTGCTAACATAGTTTATAAATATTTGTTTGATAAGAATTTTCTTCCTTTCCTGCACCTTTAAAATTTATCTTTATTAATAAAAAAAATTTACAGAGTTTCATTTCTCTAAATAAAAAAAAACAACAAAAAAACATTTGTACTCTTTGTTGAAATTTCAAATACACACTCCTCACTCACACTCCTACTCGTCTTATTTCGCCCTATAGCAGTCCTAATCATTCGAGTTACATTTAAAAGCAATATGCTAAATTTCATTAATAAATTAATTTACGACTTTTAGGACATAAAAATGTCCCTTTAATCAAATTTAAGATTTCAAAGGATTGTAATTGTTTTAATCCTACTTAATACTTGCCAATATTTAATAATTCCTTTACAGCATTCTTCAAATCTCATTCGACTTCTTAAAAAAAAAAAATTCTCATTTTAGTCATTTGTTTAAAAAAGAATCACAAGTACTCGGGGAGTGGGATTTGTTGAAAGATACTGTTAGTCGCTATCTACTCTCCGTGGGGAAGGTTAAAAAGATCGGTAGACTGGTCCCTCACGAACTTGCCCCTCAGAAATCAGCTAAGAGGTTAGGAATTTGTGAAAATTTATCGAAAACCCCTTCTTATATGAGATTTTACCGTAAGTCTGTCATCTTTGATGAAAAGTAGGTTTACTAGTGAAATCCGAATACTCGAAAGTAATGGCTAGACCACGGTCAAATTCCTTTTACAGTTGCTGGAAAATCTCAGTTTTTTTTTTTAACTCTGAAGTTGTTATTCACCTCGAATATGTTGTTAAACTGTATTGCGAACAACTGGTAATTGCACTCAAAGAATTCTGAGCTTTATCCTGCTTTTATTAACCAAAAAATTGTATTAGTAGAGAATTTTTTGAGGTTCGATGAAGATGAATCAAAAAAATAAGTAATAATAATAATTTTAAAAAAGTGTATTTTTTAATTGCCTGCCGACGTTTCATCTTACATTGTAAGCCAACTTCAGGGCTTTCATGAAGGTGAGAGGGAACGTCTTGTCACCTGGATCAAATGTTCATGACTAAGTTCAGATGATCTGAAGATGGCTTTCAATGTAAGCCATTGTATTTTTTTTTTTTTTTATCAATCTTGACCGAACCCCAACAAAGTCTATGATAAAAACCTCTCCATTTGAAAATGAGTTTTATTCCAGCAAGATAATGTTCGTCCCCACTCTTCCCGTCGAGCCAAAACAAAGTTTAAAATCCATGGATTCGAACTCTTCTGCCTCATACACCATATGGTCCAGTCCTCACACCATCGGATTACTACTTGTTTTGATTCACGCCCCATTGGAAATTGCGGTCCAAGAGTTCTTTGACAGCCATCCCAAGGAATGGTATCAGCATGGAATTGAGCAATTGGCTAATAACAGTAGAAAACAGTGGAAAATACAGTATTAGTATTAGCGTTATTTTATATCAAATATATAATAATACTAATATTTTGTTTCAAAAAGGTTATTTTTTTAATACAATCCTTTAATATAAAAGTATTCTAGAAACGTTAGCAGATAATTCAAAAAGTATTATAAAATTTGTATTTTTTAGTTCATTTTAACTTACAAAGCAATCCAGTTAACGACAGAACTGACATATAACAAATTTCTTCAACTTATACAAACATTTACAACATTCTGAAAAAACCATTAGCCCTCCTTCTCAATAAACCTGTCAAAAATTTCTCCTACCTCCAAAAGTTACTTATCCGCAATAATGTCCTACCTTTTTTCTTTGTATTGCCCCCTTTCATTCACGTTGGCTATCTCACAAATCTTTCACAACTTCCAAATCCTACCTCTCAGTCATGATAATGGGATCATAGTGACACAACTTCCTCTCACATCTTAATGATAGGTAGGTATGATTAATTATATTTTATTGTTAGCTTGCTTTTTTTCTACATATTTTACTACATTCGTACTTTTGATATCACATTACATTTAGTTAAGGCAATTCTATATAATGATATTGTAAATAATTTTTTATTTTATTCTTATGACATTGTATTTCAACAGTCCTGAAGATGGCTTACAATGTAACCCAAAACTTTGGCAGATAATTTAATAAATACTCAGTTTTTATTCATTTGTATCTTTTTGGATACACCTTGACCGAACCCCAACAAAAACATCTAATAAATGTATACGATACATTTTTTCGAATAAAAAAAACAATTTGTTGAATAAGACAATGATTGTAAAGATGGTCCGTAAATTTGAACATAAATAAGTGTTAGATCTCAAAAATTAATGATATTAAAAGAAAATAATGATTTGACATATAATTATTGACTGATCACATAATGGTGGCGATCAACTCTTATAAATTTATGGCAAATAAATTTAAGAAAATTACATTGAAAATTCTAAACTGAAACTTTAATTAACAATGCATTTAGCTTTAATAAAGAATATTTTACAAAGCAAATAACAATAAAATTGAGTTTATAAGTTGTGTGGCGTACATTTCCAATATCAATCTTACTATTTATTTTATTTGTAAGTTATTTATTATGAAAAAGACATAGTAGATAATCACTTATCTTTCAGTATTTATTAACTGGAAAGTTTCAGTAATAATATGTTTCTATCAGCCGCTAAGGTTATCAGCAAAAAAAAAAAAAATAAAAAACCGCCATGCTGGGTCTACTGTCACATTCAGCTGATAGCTATGTTCTATCACTCTGAGCATTATGTTTGTACTTCACTACTGATAACAGATATCTGTGAATTTCATTTCGCAAAGAGCAACTATAAGAATTACTCTATTTAAATTAAACTCCAAGGATAATAAAATATTTTTGCGAAACAAGTATTGCTGGAAATAAAAAGTTAAACAACTTTTTTTTAATATAGAAATTACAATTTTCGATTGCGTAAAGAATGTTTACTCTAACCTCTAAGCCATTTTAATATATACATTTCAACGGTTATAATTAATTATTTTTTAATTAATCCTTATTAGTTAAGTATATTAAATATAGAACTTTATAATATTTAATATGGAAAGAATGGTTAGATCACTTTATTTCCGTATGCTGTGTGTGTACTTTTGTCATCAAGTAGGTAGAATCGATGAAGATTTGATGAGTTTTTCAGGAAGGCGCTGAAATTAATTTCTTTACCGTTTCTTTTTTCGGGTTGGACCGTGTCAAGTTGTTGGTAGTTGTCGAGCTTCTTGTGATGGCTTCTTCAGGGCTGAATAGAGAATGAGAGCTGTAAAAGAGAGATTTAAAAAATCCAGGTGGTATATAAATACCATGTTTTATACACCAGGTGTAGTTANCAATATAATTTATATTTATTTACCATTTCATCTTCCGGGTTGGACCGAGTCTTTTATATATATATAAATACATCTGACGACCGTCGAAGCCTACGTGAACAAATTAATTTGTTGGTATGAGCAAAGAAATTTGCTTAATTCCAACAAACAGTAGAGGCACTGAGCTCTCCTCAGCCACACTCATTCGATTCCTCTGAGACTCTGCCCTGTCGAAGATCCTACCCTCGCCCCCCCCCCCCACCACTCTCCAAAGCCGATCAATGTAATCGAGGTAGGACATTCCGGGGCGGCCTCGAGGTCTCTCAGGAAGAGTTCTGTCTCAGGAAGGCATCCTGGCGACATGGTCCAGTTCCTGAAGGATCCTGTCGCTTGGAAAGCAATTCTTCCTCGTCTTCGCCATCGCTCTTCGTAGGAAACTTCATTTACAAAGTAGTTATTCTGCTCTCCTGCTTCGCCCGCAATCCTACCCATATGACCTTTATTTGTTCACGTAGTCAATTTCACGGTCTCCAGAAATAGCCATATATTATTTTTCCGTGCTTGACCCTGTCGAAGTGCTGGTTTTTATTGAGCTTTTGCATATTCCTATTATGGCTTTATCAGGGCAGAGTAAGGAATGAAAGCCAATTTTTTTTTCTTTAATTTTTCCACCTCTCCAGAAAGAAATGAGGAAGAGGAAACCATCATACTGCACCTCGAGAGGTCCAGTAGGGAGCGGGGAGGAAATCCAGTTTTTGCCTGTTGGCATTTGCAGGTGGGCCAGGGTGGTTGGCATTACCAGTCCCGGCAGAGATCGTGTGATTGGGGGACACACAAAAAGGAATAGGTTAATTAAAATATTACAATCTAACTTAAATTACTAACTATATTACTAACTTAACTCTCGGGTATAAATATTTTTTTTGTTGTGGCATTTAACCCCACATTATTTTTAAACAACAAATGCAAGGTAATAGAATAAAAAAATCAAACTGTCTCAGTCAGGACTCTAACCTGGATCTCCTGCTATCCGAGCCGGCGTGCTAGCCAGTTGCCCCACCGAGACTAGACAGATAATTTATTAAATTACCCGCACACGTACTGGAAGTCTAAACCTTCGAGAAAGACAATACATCGTCTTTGGCTCGAAGGAGCTTAATTTAGCAAGTTGTCTGTCTAGTCTCCGTAGTGCAACTGGCTAGCACGTCGGCCCGGAAAGCAGGAGATCCAGGTTCGAGTTCTGGCTGGGACAGTTAGATTTTTTATTCTGTTCCCTTGCATTTATTGTTTAAATCTAGGGAGTTTCAATGATACAGGGAATGCGGAGTGGGTTTTTCTGCAGAAGCTCCACTGTAGAGACTAGTGCAGTCACCAGTAGAGAGGTCAGTTGGTTTTGGGGGTTGTAGTAGGTACTACTCCCTTGGGACTTCCATCGGCCTTGTCGCTGGTAGTTGAGGGTAGTTTTCGGGCTCCTTCCTCAAGGCTTTTAGGGGTGTACGCACAGGGGCGTTGGCGGCTTTTCTTCTGCCCGTGTTTTCCTTTGTGTTTTTGACGTGGGGTGGGCACTTCATCCAGGAGCAAGAAAGTTTTTCCTGTGACAGTTAGGGTATAGATCTCATCAACTCGCATCTTACGCATACGGTAAAGTTTCCACAGTTGTGGCGGTACAAATGGTAGAATTCCTGTCAAAGGGGTAGAATTTGAAACGTATGATAGCGACTTTTGATACTGATCTAAAAGGCTTTTATACATGTCTGAGACCGGACCTTGTTCTAAGTCTGTCTTCCCAATGGAATTCCCTTTCCTGTCCATTTCTGGAGGTGTCTGTCTGGCTTCCGTTATCGCTGGCAGCTGTGTTGATTATCCTCCCAGACATTGCTAGTTTCCTTTTTTGACTTGAAGTATTTCTTTATTCCCAAAAAATGTTATTAAGCAAGAAAGATATACTTTAAGTTAAAACTGGAAACCAGGATTATTCAGCAGACATCTCTAGTCCTTAACAACAGGTATCAATATAGGTTATAAAACAATATATAAATACAAAGCAACTGATAACGGTACCTGATGTGTTGGCTTGTGTTGCTGTTGAGTTACTCTTGAGTGAGCTCTTCCAGGCATGATCCTGGAGGCCGCTCCTCCACCACCGACCACTCCAGGTACAGCTTCCTTCCCGACCATGGACATCTGCAACCAACGAGAAAACTTAGTCCAGGCTGAGGTAGTAAGTATGGAAAACAAGCCTTCCAACAGTAGACTTTTGGAAAATTCCATTCTCAAATCGACGAGAAGAAAAAATAAAAAAAATATTTAAAAAAATTGTTTGTGTGTGATATGTGCGCCCTCTAGTGTCCGCAAATTTTACAGTCTGTTTGATGTTAAGGCAAGTTTCCAGAGATGCAATATAAAAAAAATATATATATAA
>KZ808241.1:19730-34881 GCA_000696205.2 Oncopeltus fasciatus
GATCTTTAAAGATATTTATTTATTTATTTATTTTTTTTTTTTTTAGTAAAAGATTCTCAAATTCCGAGCAATATAATGTTTTGTGACATTAAATGCATTGAATAGATCACTAAATCTGGCGATATCGTTTCCACATTTTCCATTTTTCTGAAGAAGAGGTATTATTTTACACGATTTTTTAGTGAACTACTGCGAATATTTACTAAGAGTTTGGCAATTTCTTAAAATAAAAAATTAAAACTACAATCTTTGTTTAATTTATTTATTATGTTTGTATTCATTATCCTT
Source organism: Oncopeltus fasciatus (assembly GCA_000696205.2). Classification (NCBI taxonomy): domain Eukaryota; kingdom Metazoa; phylum Arthropoda; class Insecta; order Hemiptera; family Lygaeidae; genus Oncopeltus; species Oncopeltus fasciatus. Next base: position 20,019 of record KZ808241.1, read on the forward strand.
TATACTGATCTTTTACATCAAACCCCCTAATTCTATCTTTTACAACTAAAATTTTAGAAATTTAATAACCTTCCTTCTCGCTGAATGTGTGAAGTAAGACGCGCACAAAACATTTCTATCTAGATAATTATATTTTATCGAGTTACAGAACATTTCCTATTTTATGAGACGGAAGTGATATTTCCCGAAAAACATAAATACATTTCTATGTGGCAATATGAAATTTCCTATAGCTTCTTGCTTAAGTAATGTTCCTGAAATGTTAAATTTGTCTTTATCTAAAAAAAAATATATTTACATAACTTTTCTACTTGAGTCGTGTGAGAATTAACATGTCCCGCAACATAAAAACAATATTACCCTTTAAAGTTAAATTTTATAGATGATGTAATTTAACATCTCGATTCGTAAGTGAAGTATGATGCACTGAAACGCAAGGATTTATATAGAATTCAAATGCAAGGTATAATTGATAAATAACTATCATAAAAAGGCTTTTTCTTGATAAAATTTCCTAGATTTAAGTGAAAAATGACTTATTTGATAAAATGGAGAGTTTTTTTTTTTTTTTTTTTACCGTAGAAATTATTAGATGTTTTTTCATGTTGGAGCTCGATCAAAATAAATACAAAAGAATACAAATTTTTAAAAAAATGTGTATTATAGGGACTCAGTCATGAAAATGTGATCATAGGGACACGACGTTCCCCTTTCGCCTTCATGAGCCCTAAAGATGACTTACAATGTAAGCCGAAATGTCGGTAGATAATTTAAAAAATACATATTTTTTAAAATTTATATTTTTTTTGGACCTACCTTGACCGAACCCCAACAAAAAAATAACATCTAATAATGACATATTTGATCTTTCTCCGACTTCTACTCACTCTGCAACTGGTTGTAAGCTCTTAGGGACAGAGAAGGGCGGGCTAGGGCAATATGCTAGGCGTACGCGGCTCCTGCGTGAGGGAGTTCCCCACTGTGGGAGGGGGGAAGGGCGAAAGAAGTCTCTATGAAAGGAGATTAACTAATCAATGGTATTAAAGTAATATCTTTGGGGGGCAAAGGCCCTTCAGATCGCCCCCCCCCCCCTGAAAAGGGACGGCTTTCTCCAAGGGAAACCCTTTTGTCAGCACCAATCCAATCTCTCCTTCTTCTTCTTCTTACCGCCCATTATTTCATTACGATGAAAAATGTTTTATTAAAAAAAAAATATAATNAACACTTACAGTTGAAGTAAATATTTGCGACACGGCAATTTAGGGGGAATTGTGACGGGATAAAATAAATATGTGTTTCTGACGATAAGGCCTAAAATCACTTCCATTTTTCGAAATATGTCCGAAATACAAAGAAAATAAATACAGTATATAAGCTTTTCTGTAAGTAGTGTTCAGCTGCTGGATTTGGGGAAGGCCGGAGGGGAAGGGGGACATAGAAAAATAGTCCGTCACACACAGAAGGTGAGTACATCAACCTGATTTCCCTTGTTTCTTTAAAGATAGATATATAATATATAGAGGGTAATTAATTAATTGAGTAAAGTAGTAAAAGGAATAAAATTAATTAATTTGCAAATCGGGGAAAAAAATGAGCTTAAAAGCTAAATTTGTAAATTTCGTTCTAAATAAGTGATTTTTTATTGCCAAAATTTATTTTTTTTAAAGGACGTTGCTGGCCCTAAGTAAACATTAGTGTTGCATTATCACACGATTTAAATAGAGCTTTTAACGAAATTTACGGCCTTCAAATAAAAATTCATGGAATACCTATCATAAAGTTTTTTCACAGAATAATTTATATAAGGTGTAGATATGAGTTCAATCGAGGCAAATTGGAAATGAAAATTTGATTTTGCCACGCCCCTCCGCCCGCAGACCGAAAATAAAAAATCAGACTTCACAGTGTCACTTGCCTGAATATTCTGAGGATTCCCTGAAAATTTCATCAAAATCTACCCAGCCGTTTTAAATTCAATACGTTTCATACATACACACATCCTATTTTATATATATGATAAAGTATATATCTCCTATGTTTCGTTAATTTATATATCATTTATACTGTGTATTTGTTAAAGTTAGTTCTGTGTTATAGTAGAGACGTAGGTTATCCAATTTATAGAGGATTAAATTTTGTATTTTATGTAGATTCTCTCGTGTTGCAACAGTTTCATCGTGAGCTTCATAAAACGCAAAAGGCACTTACTCCGTTTTTTAGCTGAGTGCCCAATCAATTGCAGGCTGTTATCTTGTCGTTAATCTCAGACGATCTTTATGACTTTTTCATAGTTCTCGGCCATAATCATTTTAGCAGTTACTGCCGGCCTGTAAACAACGACATACTGCTTGTAAAACTAATTTGGACGCTCATATCATACAAATACTCTATAAATATATGTATATATATATATATAAGTGTTCNCCTATATATATATATATTTATTTATTTATTCGTCAAATAGTATTCTTGTTAATTAAGGTTGTTCCCAAGCCTGATTTTTATTTTTTTTATAAAAATATATCTCGCAAATTAATTTTAGTTATTTATTTAGTATTGCTTCAAATTGGTTTGTAAATACAATCCTTTAAAGTGTATCACTTACACTTAACCATAATTTTATCTATGACAATAATGAACAATACCTTCTATATGACTCGTTATCTGAGAGGAAATATTTTGACTCAGCTAATTCAACACTTCAGTAATATTCCAGTGATTCCTAATGAAGTGTGTTGCAACTCTGTTATGTTTAAAAACATATTAACTGTTTGTGCGCTTAAAGTTATTTTAGTGCTGTTTTTTTCCTTTTTATAAAAATGAACCATCACAGAAAATACGTTGATAAGTGCATATTTTTAACATAATAATATGCTCATTTTTCGTTTAGAAGTCCAGTATTCATTCTAATTATTCATAAACATTTTTATTTTTGATTACGCACACTCTATTATATTATTTATTTAATCATTCCTTTTTTTTATTATAATATATTGAATTGTGTTATATATTTTGTTAGTGTTTTTTTTTTACTCAGCCTTGGAGAAGGTTTTTTTTTTTTTAATCATCGAATATTCAATGAATCCCACCTTATGAAGTTCAACAATTAACCAATTATCTCCAAAAGGTACATATTTTTTAAACAAGTGTGTATGTGTGTTTGTGTGTGCGTGTGCATGTATGTTTAAATATAGGATAGGATAGGATCAGGATTATAGGTGATAGACTTTTTGTTTATTACACCCTAATTTGTATTATGTATAAGGATATCTGGACATTCTTGGGTCACAAAATAATAAATTAAATAATAATAGTACACAGGAATCAGGAGTTATTTCTAATATTAACATAAAACTAACATAAATTTGTGAAATTCTACTTTAACAGTGTTTATATATATATATAGATCCAGGTTCGAGTCCTGGCTGGGACANTATATATATAAAATTTTTCATTATGTTTTTTAAGTAGTCTCAGAAACTACTAAAAACTAATTCAGTGATATGTAGGGTCTCTCGTGAACAACATAAGATAATTGGGAGTCTTATAATTTTTAACGTCGATAGTTGACAAGAATAAATCATAGTTTTATTTATTTATTTTTTTATAAGGAACATATATAGTTATATTATTGTTTAATAGATGCCGTTGAGTTCAAAATCAAATTCTGTGGTATTTGTCTCGCACGACAATACATTCGAAAGTCACTTGCATCGTGAGTTATATTGTAATTTCAACTTATTTCCGCTGATACCCCATGGATCACAATGCCCTAAATTTGGAGTACATTATGCATGGGTAAAACATATAGAGATATCGCTTTAAGTCGTAAATAAAGAGTACTCAAACATTTACATAGCGCCAGCTGCAGTTTTGTCTTACAAAAGTTCCTGTGATATGTGCATACATACGTTAAAACAAATCTATCCTGATTTATTTCATTCAAAGAGCTTATTTGTGTGGATTACATAAAATGTGTGTGTGTTCGTGCTTGAACTAAGATTGAAATCTTTTAAGCTGAAGAAAGTTCTCTGCACTCTGAGATGAGACCATAAACCTCCCTCGGAGAACTCACCAGACATCACTATTGCCCTGATACTGACTTACAAGTTAAGTTGAAACGTTGGTAATAATAAAATAATTACCAAATAATTTTGGACTATTTTATTTTATTTTTTTAATTCTAGCCGAAACCGTGACTATATTCTCCAGCATAGTAGTCGACGGCCAACCAACCTTCAGCCATATTATGTATATTATTTAATAACGAAGGTCCTAGGTTCAATGCTCTCAGTGCAAAGTTGTAGTCTTTTTTTTTTTTCATTCTGTGTCTCGATTTTTAATGACCCTGAGGATTCTTGGTGAGACCCTAGGGAATACCCAGCCCTAAATGGGAACCATTTTTCATTTAACTGAAAAAAGTCAGGCGGCCAGGACGGACCAATGCCTTCTCTAACGTTCCGCGGTTGGAGAATAATTACGTCCATTTTTTTTGTGTGTGTGTTTGTCATTATGCTTCATCATTTTAATGATTCAGAGATTTTTTTCTTTATTTTAAGAAATGTTTTTTTCATCAAATATATCTATTTGTTTTAATGTTACTGCAATAGGTTAAAATGTGAGTGAAAAAAAAAATATGTGTGTGTTATTATTATTATTCTAATAAGATTTATACCATTCAAGAGACGACAAAGCCGTCTATTTACATAATAAAAGTTGAATATTCGACCAAAACTCGAATAACTCATTACATAAATAAACTCTTAAAAAACTTTATACAAATTCCATACATTTTCTGTGATAAAACAACAACTAATGTGATATTTCTGGATATCCACAATGGACGTGAGATTATCATAGTGACGATTGGCACCAGTATCGATATACTCGTAGGCATTACCTAAATTTATGGAGAGCAGATGTCGGCCGAGTTCGACAGGGGCGGTAAATATCTCCCCCCCCCCCAACCCCATACGGGGGCGGCGTTTATGAACTCCTGTCTCGCATAGAAAGAGCCCCATTTTCTTCAGACCTGGAGGAACAGGACTGTCTCCAGTAATATTCGCCGATAGCAGAGCCGATATGCCTTTCATTAACGGAGTTAGGATTACCCCATGAGCGCCCATTGAATGGTGTTGCAGTACATTCTAATGGCCGTTTGTCTCTTCCCATTGTCCGCGATCCTATTCCCCATGAAATGACCTTCTCTACACTGCAACACAGTTATTACTAGTATTCCTACAGTCCTGAGATGTGATATATACATGAGCACTAAGTTGTCTCCTTGAAACAAACCATAATGTTTAAACATTGTTGTACCTTAGGGCGTCCGTCTTCATTAGTTACTTTCCAAGTCTTTAAGGTCTCCAGGTCGTTTGACATAAAGATATCTTGGAACTGTGGTTAGGTGTTTTAATATCCTCTTTCTCTTCTAAATTAAGGGGTTGGTTATTCCATAATGTCGGCTCATACTCAAGAAGTCTAAAGATAGATTTTTATTTTTAATTCAATAACTTGAGAGTGGAGTCATTTTTAGCTCATTGTAACCAAATTACAAAATGTTTTTACATTAATAGAAATGTAACAAATAAATAAAAGTTGAAAAATAAAATTAATAACCCAATACGAAATTATACAATCAATACAATAATCATAATTTAACCAAATAAACTTTGTGTTATAGACAATAGCTGGTCGTCGGTTGTATGTATGGACTAGAATACCTAAATACATTTTATTTACCGTTTCTTCTTCCGGGTTGGACCGTGTCAAATTGGTGTTATTTGCCGAGCTTTTGCACTTAATTTGACACGGTCCAACCCGGAGGAAGAAACGGTAAATTCTTCTGACGACCGTCGAAGCCTACGTGAACATCTAACTACATTTTACATAACTTTCTTCTAATTTCAATATCATTGAAAAAATTTATCTTAAAAGTCAACTAAGCATAAATAATTTCGAAATTACAATAAATTTACTTTTGTAATTTTTCAAATATTCAACTAATTCAAATATATAATTAACAATAAATAATAAATATAATTATATCTAATCACTCAAACCCCGACGCTTCTATTTCATCATTAATAATAATTGTATCTTTCTACTAATTATTTTCTACGTTGTAAAAAAAAAATTTAAGAAGTCTATATAATGCTTTCCAATTTTTACCCTATAGATATCGAAGACGCTCTTCTGGGTTAGGAATTTTTTTTTTTTAATTTAACCATCTTAGCCTTAAATTTCCTAAGACTTGAAATTCGCTTAGAAAGAGTAATATAGTCCCTTTTATGAGGATGCAAAATGAACGTGTGTAATTCCTCCGAGATTGATAATTCAAATCATTAATAGTTAACCCCGAACATTAAAAAGGTCTGATATCACGATAGATTTAAATGGCTCTAGTTACTGAAATTAGTTCAGGGTGTGTTTCATATTACTTAGCTTTAATATTAGGAAATTTATTTTATTTTGTTTTATTTTGGCAAATATGTCGGTTATTAAACTTTCTTTTAGAAGCGGTTCTTCTTTCTAATGTTCACTACTCACTCTCCTGCATTTAAGATATAATTCGTCGTTTAACCTCATTTACGTTCTCTCTTAATTAATCGGCCCAGTTCGCAACTGCTCCTGCGTAAGGGAGCTTACAGCCCTTCGAGTTACTGAAGAAAGAGAGAGGGAGACAGAGAGAGAGAGAGAGAGAGAGAGAGAGAGAGAGAGAGAGAGAGAGAGAGAGAGAGAGAGAGAGAGAGAGAGAGAGAGAGNGAGAGAGAGAGAGAGAGAGAGAGAGAGAGAGAGAGAGAGAGAGAGAGAGAGAGAGAGATAGTTACCTCCGAGAGGGCGAGGATCCCGAGAGCCGTGATGATGATGAAGACTGAGAGCAGGGGGAGGAGCCTGATGCAGTTGGACCCTCTGCTGGGGGAGGTCACCCTTATCTTGGGTCGGACTCGGGTCAGCGTCCCGCGCACTCTGATCCTCATAGTACGCCCGCATTGCAAACCTGCAACAGTAAATAAATAAAATAAATTGTAAATAAATAAAATAACCACAGTCAGAAAACTCTACAACTTTCAGAAGGAAGAGGGCCCCTCTGTCTCCGCCTAAAGCACTTACTGAAACACACACGTTGCCTCCAGCCCAAGTTAAGCTTCTCTCACAAGATAAAAGCTTGCCCTGAACCACAGACGTATAACAATACAATTACAATCTTTAAATAGCCCCTTCTAACATGAACCTAAATGGTTGAAAGGGAAGTTAAAAAAAATATACAAAATCCTCAATTTGCTAATTAAAATACAAATAAAAAATGGAGTTCCAAATGAACAAAACAAAAATTGTTTTTGTGCCAAACGATAACATTTATTTGCTATAATAATAATAGAGGTTATCTTATAAAAATAATTTTTAGTAATGTTATATACAGAATTTAAAAATATCTGGAGCGAATCATCTAATGGATTCAGTTTAAAAATATGACCCTTATCATATAAAACCCGAAAAAAAGTTAAGCCAAAGTAGGTCCCATGATTTGACTCTGAAAAAATTTCCAGAGACTTTTACCGATCCTACCTCAAAGAAGCTAAAAATATAAAAATAGTGTGGAGAATACACTGCTACCATTGGAGAAGTGGGGCTTAGAGAAGGAGCTCCCCCCCCTCCAATTTGACCCATATTTTCCTTATCTGTTATTTTGTTTGAATGAAGAAGTTTGTTCAGTTATAGAAGGAATACAGAAATCCCATTCGAGCATGAGGAGAAATAGGCTTATCTCTACGCGCCCCCCCCCCCCCTCTCCCCATTCCTATTTCCTCCAGGAGATCTTCACACAGACACATGGAGTTAGACTTAGCCAAGAAATGGCATCCAAATAGAGGGAGAGAAGTCCCTCAAGGTTAAAGCTATGATAGGTTTCCAAAAGTAAACAACAATTAAGTAAATAGAAATACTATAAGACAAAAATTGTAAAATATATTATTTAAATTAAAAAAAAAAGTAGTCAATAATAGGTCAAGGAGGGAAATAACTGTTAAGCATGAAGTTATTCTCAACCTACAGCACACTAGAGAAGGTGTGAGGACAGCAAATCAATTGGGCCGCATGGTTTTCCCCATTCCATTGAGAATGGTGCCCAATTATGGTTTGGGGTCTTATACTCTCAATGATTTCTATTTTAATGAAACTAAGGAATTCTGCTCGGTTATGCAGTTGCTGAGTGACTAACTTCTCTTTTGACAAGCATAAAATATTGCGTAAAATGGATTTTTGCTAATTATAACCATTATTACAGTTTTTTTTATAAACTTTTATTTATTTATTACATTCTGTTAAATAATATCATTTTGTAATTTGATTACAATGAAATTAAAAATGACATACAATGTCAATCACATGAGGAGAGAAGGTGACCAATGACACCACTCTTAAGATTAAATTTTATAAACATTAAATTCTATAAATTTTTTTCATCTCAAATAAAGAACAATGATAGATATTACGGTTATTTATTTTGGTGCCCAACTAAATCCTTTATATCCTTCATCCTATTTGAGTCAAAAATTAATTATTTCAAAAATGTATATATATATGTATAAATTTTAACGAACCATATTTTTAACTTCTCTAACGTAGGATTGATGGAGATCCATTGAAAGCATCATGTTATTAATGGGAATAGCTTAATTTCCCTCCCAGCAATCAGTTAATAAAAGTGTTTGTAATAAATATGCCTTGATCAGCTGATAGCAGACCGCTTAATTCGGATTTTAGATTTGTATTGAACGTTGTTTTTTAAATTACAAACTTGTTTTTACTATTTTATCTGAAGTAAATCTCTTGAAAAATATATTTTTTGTGCAAAAAATAAAAAAAATTTGTACAAATATGGCGCGGAAGGTAGCATAATGATTGACAGCGATTATTAAAACCATGTTACATTTATCTATCTATTTATACCTTTGGGATATAAAAACTTTCATAAGTTGAGTGCGGTCATGAAATTAAAAAAAATGTGGTAAAAAATAAAATCGATTATAGAGCAAAGTTGAATCGATCCGGAGAGCAAAGATAGAAAATAGCAATTCTTAGGCCAACTATAGTCTGGTCAATGTATTTATTTGATATATTAATTTATTGTAATTTTAATAAAATATATAGCTGAATGCCATATATAATACATTGAAATGAATTCAGGGGAAGAGGTATTTCAGGGAACATATGGAAAATACTAATATTATTCTTTGTCAGGTACTTGTATATAAAATATAATTTTACAAAATTCAATTAGCCACAAAAGTATTGTAATATGCATTATAAGCAACCTTTACAAAGATAACAAAATTACAGCTTGCTACAATGTTTATTTCAAATAAATCAAAGCAGCTGGAGGGTGTAATTCAGGGTAGGGGAGATGAACAGAAAATATGGATTTATTTCTGAGAGAGGGTGTGAAGGAGTTAATTCCCATCTGTAAAATACAAGTTCATAGAGATAAATAAGTTTTTGTTTTATGTTTTATTGTAGTATTCACTATATAAATCTAATTGTATTATAATGTTGCTATATTAAAATTGTTTATCTATTGTTCCAAATTTAATTGTTAATTTACTTTTTAAGTTATATAATTTCTATATCTGTTTTAAAATGGTTTTGTATCTATATTTATGTATGTCTGCGTGTAGGTGTGAGTACGAATATAACTTATTGCACACCAAGTACTATATAACGTAATGTAAACAAGCACTAAAAAACGGAAAACATTTAAAAGAATGGATAACAGATTTAACCCTAGATAAACCCCAACAGTGAGGGCGTAATAACCATGATGTTGATCACCCTATAACCTGATCCAAATCCTAAATCATAGAGATAACAGTAATATATATAACTGTAATATTATCTATTTTGTAGAACTACCAGCTGATATTTGTCATATTTTATTGCTGAGAAGTAGAGAATATAGATTATATTTACAATGTATGCACACATTTATATTTACTTGCCCAATTTTATCTGTATAAACGGATATGGTTGCAATCAGCTAGCCTTCAGGGGTCATGTATAAATAATGGACAGGGCTTCTGCCGGAGTGTACGTTTCGGCTCTCGTTATAAGCCAGCATATGTGGCGAAGTGATAACGACGACTTTCATCTGATATTACTCGTTGTACGAGATTCCTTCCTTTGTTAATATATAGCACTGATGATGGGCAACATTGTAAGCCGAAACGTAGGCATCAATATAGAAAAATAGCTAATTTTTTTTTAAATTTTAGACTCTGGTCAAAGACCAGACTATTTTCTATTGATGTAAATTTTTAATATAAGTTTAAATTATTAAAATTAATTATATGAAAACAGTTTAGATTTATATGAATAAGAATAGATATGTTGAAATTTATCATAAATCTTAATTGTAACGTTGAATGACAAAAACCACTTTTTTTTTTCCTTTTTTTTCAATGATATCGACAAATATTTAATATAACAAATTTGACGATAATAAACATTAAAGTGCTCTAATTATTTAAAGGTGAATTCTAGCTAGCCCCCCCTAAATTCCACACATTGCTGAGAAATAAATAATTGCATATATAATGTCTGGCTACTGAAATGTGTTTTTGGCAGTCTTCCCTCCCGTAATTGAATCTATTCATGATTATACCATGATGCAACTTTTAGAAAACATTTTCAAATCTTCTTCTATACAAGTTGGGAAAAAACTAAATAATATGGTATTTTCAAAATTATATACATACACATATATATGTTTGTGTTTGTGTGAGCAACTATCAGGTAAAAGTATATTATTTTGTTAGGTATAACTATTAGTTTTATACCCCCCCCCCCACACACACATATAACTTTAGATGGTAAGTGAATGAAGAAAGAGGTAATTAGAGTTCAATTAAAATGATAATTAAAAAAAGTGACTAAGGTAATTTGAGTAAAAAATGTGCTGACGTTTCGGCTTATATTGTAAGCCATCTTCAGTGTTATCACGAGGTCGTGAAGGGGGTTGTGAAAAGGAGAAACCTGTATAACCTTTTGTACTGGGAAACCTGAGCGAATATATTTTTTTAAATTTAATTTTGAAACAATTTCTTTTCGGAACCATAATTATCTCTTCAATTGTATATATTTCACTAATTGATCTAAAGGGCCATAAATATTTTAAATAAAATAACTTATTTGGCACTGTTTGCAAACTGTTTCTAGATTGATGTTTAATGAAGAAACCCGAAAAAGAGGTGAAGGGGTGGGGGGTTAAATGAAAGTATGTTTTACATTTTATGGGGCACAGTGGTCTAGTGGTTACGGTGCCGGAATCCTGAGCCGATAGTTCAATGCTCACAGTGCACAGATTTCTTCTTTCTGTGCTTCTGTTTGTGATGACCCAGAGCCTTTCTGCTCCTAGGGAAACACCCAGCCCAAATAAGTTCCCATTCTTCATTGAATGGGGAAAAGTCAGGCTGTATTTATTCCCCACATCATCTCTAGTAGGCCGTCGAGAATAAATACATCCTAAAAATCTATTCCCCTCCCCATCACCCCTTCGGGCCTATACGACCTTTATATTTTTATAGAAAGTATATATTAAAAATGAAACACTTGTGCATTGATAAATATAGTAATCAAGAACAAACAGGTGGGATAGAGAGTGCAGTGCACACACAAAAATAATAAAAAATCACAAATAGTAACATTTTCGGGGATTTCTCGCCCTTCGTCAGTGAGGAATGAAGAGAGACATGATTTTCTCTTTTTTTGTGTTCACAGCACTTTATATCCCACCTGTTCTTGATTACTACATATATATATATATATATATATATATATATATATATATATATATAATTTGTATATAGATATTTGAGCGTTATTTTCTGACTTCCTTTCCAATGTAATAAAACATGGAAATAAAATACCATTAAATGTACGTTCAATGGTTTTAGTACAGGGATATACGAATATTCCACTAGGTATAAATGTAATACTGCTGTAATTAATTTCTTTTTGATAATAAAATATAGTCTTAATATTCATATCCCTAACCCAGTTAGTGGCATTACATATTAAGATAAAACAATATGTAGTTTATAAACCTACACTCTATAGAGATATATCTATACGGAAGAAATTTTAAGGATTGTACTAAAGGTTAGATATGTTAAAGCAAAAAAAAAAAAAAAATGTAGCAATATTTTCATTTCAAAGGATAATATTAAATCGTAGCAGTGCAATAATCTTAAGTGTCTTGTCTTCTTAGGACAAATAATTTTGATCACTGAGCATATAGCAACAGTAAAATATCTCCAAGAGGGTGGACGTCGGTGCGAAAAGTAGGCCGTGAAGTTCTGGGCTGGCATATAGAGGGAAGATTCGTGGATTCCTGTGGATGTGAAGGGGGGGAGGAATGCGGCGAGGATCCCCCTCGGGGGGCTGAGTGGTGGCGGGGGCGAGGGGTTANCATTCTGTAAGTAAGTTTACATTTTGTAATTGCTCACAAAGTTTTGATATGAGAAAGAGAACGGCTATTGCCGCAACCCAGCTTATATAAATATAAACGAAAATCAAAGTCGGCAGCAACTCAATTTCTTTTTATCTACCTAGTTCAGAGAGGTCGCAGTTTCTGAATGACTTATCACCTCTCGCCTGTCCTTATCTCCCACTCCCACCTTTCATCTAGCTCGGGGCCACTCGTCTACATTCGTGTTTCCTCGTACCCCCTGTCAAGATATAATTGTACCATATTTCATCTGATAATAGTGTATCCTGTTTATAATTAAAAGAACTACCATATCGGATAATATGTACCGCTTCGTAAAATTGTCTACGTTTGTTGTCCTCTATCTACTATCTACTTGGAGATTTACAGATGCTCACTAGCTTGTTCTGATAAGACAGTGTTATTAATGCCCTTCCTGACATCTAGAAAATGTTGCCCTAATCTTGTACCAAAATATTGGCTCGCCTTAAAAAAAAAAAAAAAAAAAAAAAAAACAAACAACCTAATTCTCGAAAAATCCTGTCCGTGGCAAGACTTGAACCCGCCCATCACCTGGTTTGGAAACTCCTTGGGTAATACCTAGCCCCGAAAGGAACTTTCTCAGTTAAGCTCCTTCTGAAATAATTTCTATTTATAAGAAAGAAATAAAAAGAATTTGCGAACGAAAAAGAACAGTGCTTCAAAACCTGTTTCCCCGGGCGATGAGGATGGCTCTAGAAGATTGGAATTTAAAAGCAAGTGTACAAAGTACCATAACTCTTCGTATGTAAAGTCATTTATTTATTCTCATTCATTTATTCTTAACACAACATATATATTAATAAAACATAATATGGGTCTAAAGGTCAATAAGTGCATCAGCTTTCTTCATACCTTATACGGGGCATTTACCATGTAGGATACGCTAAGATTTATTTGCCTGATGATATGCTTATATTATCACGTTACTGGTTAGTCAGATTATATATATTGTTATGGACTGTGGGTCAATAATAAACAAGAACAATAAATTAATTATTAAAGTATTTAAGAACAATAATTAGTTTAACAATTTTTTTTTTAAATATATCTTTATTCATTACATTCTGTTACTTAACATTTTGTAATTTGATGAAATCATAAAACTAATATGAATAGCTTGATTTCTATGACGGAAATCATTCCTTCTGAGCTTTATAATTTCTTACAAAAAAAAAAAAAAAAATTTTGGGCTAGGTGTAATAGTATATATATATACTGTTATATTCTTACTGTTTTATGCATATTTCATAAAACATGTTATCTACATTTCGGTAAGTCTATAGCTAGCCTTAGATTTATTCTCCTTATTCCTTTACGGCTTGAAAGATATTATTAGCTGTTAGTTATATGTTAATTAATTAGATACACACTAATATCTAATATCTTTAATGAAATCTGTTTAGTTCACTCGATGAGGACCTAGGCCTACTCCCCCAGGCGATTTGAAGCAAGTTTTGAGTAGCCTCCTCTCGCCTGTGGTAAATTAGACTCGCGGCCTCCGCCTGAGGTTGGTGTCTGAGGGTCACTCGCTACCCCACTCCACTAGGCTGAACGCTCAGTGTCGTTCGGCAGGCCGGAGGTGACGTTTGCCGCGCTCGTGTGTGTCCCCGTCCCCAGTACGCGAAGACTTGGCAGATCTGACAGCAGGCCCTGGGCACAATGGAGTAGCGGTTCACCAAGATGTGAGTTATCTGACAGAGCACCATGTGTATGACATACATCAGACCCACAGACAAGTACATAAACAACATCGTCCAATACTAATACAACGTAAAAGATAATACAATCAGTAAGTAGAACAATGCATACATAACAATACTTTATTATGTTTCATTATACTATCTCTTTGGCAGAATGAATGATTCAAAGATTACAGTCTTGTAAAGATATAACTGATAAAAATTCATTCTAATCAGTAATATCTTTATGAATGATATAACTGTTACAACAGTTTATTAGTTTACCTAAGATATATACTGACATAATTCTAAAAACAAATGTAAAACTGAGGAGCGTTAAATAAACAGATTTCCCTTGTTTTAAAAGATGGACGATGATAAAATTAAATTACTAATATTATCTTACAAGACAAACAAGCCAATGACAGTAAAAAATGAAGGCTGACTCTAGAGAGGTAGGATTCAGGTGGGTGAGGCGTCTTAATAGTTTATTGTTATATATCTTCCTTATTATACATAATTTTTTTTAAATTTCATGTTTGAGTATTATATTTCATTTTGTACGAGCATTTTTGTTTATAATATTAAGAACTTTATTGGTAATTACATTCTTCACACTTTCTGTTTTATAATAATAATAATAATATTTACAACATAA
>KZ808241.1:59704-71214 GCA_000696205.2 Oncopeltus fasciatus
AGTCACTTTTTAATATATAATTTTAATTAATTATATAAGATGTACGATTGTTATCTTCTGAATAATCTAAAAATGATGTTGATTGACAACCGGTTGTTACATGAAAAATAAAAGATATAATAATTATCGAATCACCGCTCTTCAGACTTCTGGAGCACGCTCCTGTCTGATGCTCTATCAATTGGAATTTTTTTCCACTAAAGATTTTTTTGAAATTTAAACGGAGTAGGGAGCGAAAATTGTGACTGTTTTAATGGTGAACCCAGCTGTCATCTGGTATGATTATTAGTAATATATCCTATAATATTTATGGATCGTTAATTTCATAATTTTTGTTTTCTTAAAAACTACTGAAAATAGTCTTCAACTTATCCAGAAAACTCTATATGGCAGATATGAAAGGACACTAAAGAGATCCTTCGACTGAGAATTTACCCAAAAACCACCCAGAAACAACTGATCCTAGTATGTTTTTTTAATGCCCCAACCCAATCAAACTAAGCTGAATGTTTACTTTCTAAAGCACACAAACTTTTTACTGGCCTAAATTTGAGGTGCTTTTCAATTATGCGGATGGATGGAAATTAATTAACGGGATTCGTATTTGTACTCTATTTTTTGTGTGTTTGAGTGTGTGTATATATATTTGTGTCTGTTAAGGGGGAGTGACAAAATATGTAGTTCTGTGTACATGTATCCTCTTATGTATATGTATTTATATTTTTTTTTTACAAAGAGTACAGAAACCTTATATATTAATTGTAGAAAATAAATAATTGCTTCTGAGATTAATTGATAAATTCAATCGACTTGTTATCAATGACAAAAAATGGTTATACCCTTAAAAATATTTTATCTTATTTTTTAAGATTAGGATTAGGATCAGGTTATAGGGCGATCAACATCATGGTTATTACGCCCTGACTGTTGAGGTTTATCTAGGGTTAAATCTGTTATCCATTCTTTTAAATGTTTTCCGTTTTTTAGTGCTTGTATACATTACGTTATATAGTACTTGGTGTGCAATAAGTTATATTCGTACACACAGACATACACAAATATAAATACAAAACCATTTTAAATGCAGAAATATAAATTATATAACTTAAAAAGTAAATTAACAATTAATATTGAAACAATAGATAAACAATTTTAATATAGCAACNATCCCTCACCAAATACATCTTAAGATCTGCCATGCTTGCGATTGATATATAAACATTTTTATTTTACCATATACACAGTAATCAGGAGTGTTCGCGAATAAAACTTTACTATTTGAAGTTGTTGCTGAACATAAGTTAATTTACTATATGATACAATCGTATTACCTTCCTCTTAACCACGCTAATTGGAGTCAGTAGAGTATAAAATTTCTGTATTTTACTTCTTTTTTAACTTTCTGGGGTAATTCTCTTAGTTAATGTGTACTTTTAGGGGCAAAATTTAATTTATTTTCTCTTAAAGGGCCAGTTTAGGGAAACTAAGGAGTGGCGTATAAAAGATGCAAGGTAAGTTTTGTCAGTGAGTGGGAAATCCACTTGGAAGGGTGGCTTGACGTCCAGGCTAATTAGGGTGAAAGGGTTGGGGTGGGGGGAATTTGTGAGGGGGCGGGGACTGACGGTAAACTGTCAACTTGTCCAAGAGGTGGAGGGTGGAGAACTTCCATGAGGACGCCCTACCTTTGTTTCTGCATTGTCTCTTCCGTTGTCTCTGACCAATTAAAGGAGACAGCTGACCGCACTGATAGGGACCAAGAGTACAGCCGCGAATTACGGCCGTCAAGAATAATTTACTGGAGTTCGCCTGGAGTAAGAGAGGCGAGGATTTGGCGAGATCTCTTGTAGTGAGGAGACCCCTGGGGTCAAGATAAAAATGGGATGGAAGAAGCCTTGGTGAAGGACATGAGGAAGACACAGGATTTCCTGTGAGGAAAACCTGCTAGAGATGTTCTAGAGAGTAGAAGGAAATGCCTACCTGATACTAACTCATAGGAGGAGGGGGGACTTTGTTATGTACGTAAGAAGGTAACTTGGAATAAATGCAAGTTCTACAAAATAAATGTTAACTGCTATTATTTTCAGTTATACCACTAAAGAGAAGGTTATTATCGTGAATTATAGGTAATAGCTCTTTGAAGAAACTTAACTATCTCCGGTAATATATATATATTACAAAAACCAAAAATACAGGTGTATATTCATCAATGCCAGCTTCATCAATTTCTGAAAAAGTGAAAATTTGATGTAAATCAAATTGTTTTTCAGGATCCAGATAATTTAAATGTAGTAAAATAATAAATCATGAGTTTTGCGTTAATAGTGATAACTTTGGCACAGCTGATAAAGCGAATTTTTAAAAATTTAAGCTTGTGCTTGATTGTCCTCTGTATTTCCTGGACGAAAAACTTCTTTTGAAAATGTATCTTTCCGGTTTTCGCGTTCAGCCAAATGTCTATTAATGTAATTACTCTTAAATACATTTAAAAAAACAAAAAAAAAACTAGGGAAACACCTATGCTTAACAAGTGTGTTCGTCATATTAAAACTAGAATTTCAAAAGAACTGAAAATTATTACAAGATACATTATATAATAATTAATTCAAACATTTATTTAAGTATTAATCATATATTACTTGAATTATAGTTAAATGCCTTAATTTAATATTAATTGTTCCTAAAATAAATAAAAAATCGTCAAGCGGTAAATGCAAAAAAACAAGATAATTAATAAATCGAAATGCACATTATTGAGAGTAAAATTTCCAAAAAATGAAAAATTATATCTTAAAAGCCGATGAGATACCCTGGAAAGAAGAGTGGGAGAAATACTCAGCCATCATAGTTATATTATTAATTAAATATATCCCTTAAAAAGCTTTTTACGTAAAAATGTTATCGAACATAAATTTAAAAAATAATATTTCACACCTATTGAGTTACTAAATTTTTCTTAACTAAAAAAAACTAAAACTAAAATAATTATGTTATAAATTTTATACTTATTTTCTTTTTCATGTGATCACAACAAAAAATGAATTTTGTAATCNTACATTTTCCGACTTAATCGATACAATAAAGTTAATTTATCATTATTTTATATTACTTATATCTGTCTAGCATTTAGTAAAGGTATATATTATATCATTTTGTATTAAACTCCATGTATTGAAATTAACAGATATAATTTATTTGAACCATCCAAGCCTGGTGCTACAGGTAGGAGTCCCGTCCTAAGTACACATATATATATATATATATATATACATATCCTTACACACTATTACATAAAAATTGTAATGTGCATAGAAAGAATGTATTGTGACTAAATTTGGTGTCTGTGAAGGAGGTTATTAATGTGAACGATGACTGAGCCATCTTGTAATTCAAGGTTCTCTTCGCCATTGTCACTAGTTGTCTCTTATCAATACACACGACTTCATACAATTCTTTTGTTCTTGATATTAAAGTTAATAACATTGATTCGCAACATAGTATATTTATAATAGCATATATTAGTCGTATTAAGTTAATTTCTGTTTAAGCATAACTTGTAGTAAAGTTGAGTCACTTTAATTCCAGATTTTTCCTACCATTTATTTATTATATTGAATAGTTAGTTAATAAAAGTAATGCCTCTCTAAAAATAGGGCCTTTGGAGAAAAGAGTTCATTAATGTCTCAATTAAGCTTATGCTAGGTGAGTAGAACAGTTAATTAAATACTACTGTTAGGTGGGAAAGTGGAGAACGGATCCAATTAACCCGTTCATTGATCCAAGTGAACTCACTCCTTAACGAGAACGATTCGGGAGACATCTTAGACACACACACACACATAGAAAAGAGAGAGAAAACATATATAGATATAAGTTAATATATAGATATACACATTATATGTGGCTTGAGTGTTATAATGTACACAAGTCCTAAATAAAATTAATAAGTTTAATATTTGAGGTAAATGTTTCCCCACAAATATTTGAATAGGTTCCTTAATGGCTGAATCTATACAGCCGCTGTTAGCGTTGGAGGTGAACTTGAACAAATTCCAAGTTGAAAGAGTGCGTCCTAGCTGTGTTAACTTAGCAGATTTTCAATATTTATGAATAAATAAAATAGTATATATTTAAAGAATAATATTGCCATTTTACTAGCGGGAGATAACAATAGACTGACTGAAGAAGAAGATTGGGGAAGTTATTAAATTCATAAATATCTCCTTTAGTCAGAACTTTCCGTAAGAGACGTTAACAATTAACGTTAGAAAAAGACATTTTACAACTTGCCCTACCTGAAATAACAAATAATAATTTGTGATTAAAACTTTGTCCTCCTGCTAAAATCATCCTCTCATTCACTTTCAATCAATTCTGAATTCGTTCAAGGGTTTATTAATGAAGCGCCAAATTAGTATATTTGATTATTATATTTAAAAAATAATGATTCGCTCAACAGTCGAAATTATTCTTAAATATATTAAAATTTATTTCATGTTTTTCAAATGTTAAAAATGTTTACTCCTACTAGGTGGTATTTTTTTTTCAAGATTTCAACAGTAACAAAGATTTTTACCAATTTACTGGAACCGTGATCCAGGTTCGAGTCCAGGCTGGGACAGTTAGATTTTTTATTCTGTTCCCTTGCACTAAAAATTGTTAAAATTTACGTGGGATTAAATACCACAAAAAAAATTTTTTTTACCATACTTTAGTTAGTAATCTTCAACTTTACCCCCTCCCTCCCAACCAACTTCCTCTCCTTCGACTAATTTTATACATTTAAGAGAATAACCAATAAAAAAAAAGTCTTAAATAGCGAATTCGGTTTCGTTGTTATCTATATATTCATACTTATTTATTCTACTTATAAAACAGAAAATTCATTAAAACTTTATCAGGTTTCCTCTAAGGAAATTAGGGTGTTAACGTTTGTTCACTATTCTCTTTTGAAAAATTCGAACATATTTTCATCGATCCTACATTAAATGAGGTAAAATGTTATAGTGTATATATATATACTCTTAAATACANTATATCTACTATATAACCATTCGGTTTTAGAGGGGATTTATAGCAGACATTCAATGTTTTATCGTAAATATTAATTAGGACATAAATAGTACATAATAAATATTATATATACACTAACACATTTTCAGATTTTCCAATGACTAATTTGTGAATATTCGTTGAAATTATTCGAAATTCGCCTGATTGTACTATAGTACATGAATAATTTGGTTTGGATAATAGGTTATTCAAAACGTAATAAACTGTGAAAATTTACTCTTTATTTTTAAAAAAATAAATGTTTCTCCATTTATATCCAATTGCCTTCTTGTTAAATTTTCGTTGATTTTTTCAATTTTTTTTTATTACTTCCCTTGGTTTTTTAATATCATTAATGACATACAAAACAAGAATCAAGTGTAACCCTAATTTAATAATCTCACCATGCTCAGAGCAGAGTTTACACCATTCTATTCATTCAGTTATCTTGTACGACTTCCCCACTTTTGCTCTTATCGCACCCTATCCCAAGTAGGGGAACACATATGAAGAACTATATTAGAATGAGTTCTCCAGATCTCTGGAACTCGAGAGCCCTCGATAAGGATGTTTAAAATTTCAACTTCCTCCCCCTTTGGTACATTTTATTACTGTCAGTCCTACTTATCTATTGCCCGAGCCTGGTAGTCCACAACCATCAACCTCCACGGCCATCGGTAACACATGAAGAAGTGTACATCCCTTCTAGATCGGGAAGCTTTCCTCCCCTACTGAAGACATGCTGTCCTCTGCAGATGAAGAAGTGATTAGGCAATAGGTGAAACTTAGAGGTAGAGTCCAGAGAAATTCGGGCAAAGTCCATTGCCCAGCGTACTTGAGACCTACCCCAGGTGGAGATGTCTTCGTCCGCACTTTGGTTGTCAAATCCCCGAAACTCGGCCATCGGCTTCCTGGGAGCTGCCTCTTCTTTAGCATAATTACTTGCCAAACTTCCTGTAGATGTCTCTAATCCCATCTTTACATTTTCCGACTTAATCGATACAATAAAGTTAATTTATCATTATTTTATATTACTTATATCTGTCTAGCATTTAGTAAAGGTATATATTATATCATTTTGTATTAAACTCCATGTATTGAAATTAACAGATATAATTTATTTGAACCATCCAAGCCTGGTGCTACAGGTAGGAGTCCCGTCCTAAGTACACTTTCATAAGATGTACTTAACTGTAACCTATAAATTGTCAATCAAACTGGATAGATTAAAATGGAAATTTAAAATTAACAACTTTTTTTCTACACACTATTCTCGTATCTCTAATAATAAATAATAAAATAATAATTTTCGTCTCCACGACGTGCACGTACCACCATAAGGCGGCTAAAAATCTATCAGACATGTGAAAAAATTCATTGACCTATCGTATATTCATAAAAATTCTAGGAAAGCATATTTCCTGCTTCTGGAGTGCAGGATGGGTGATGATCCGTTGAAATTTTTCAAATTTTGCACCATGACTAAAATTTGCTAAGAGATAATAGATTAGTCAAAGATTAATTAACTGTGAAAGTTTGTGGGATCCTGAGCAAGTAGGCCCCGTTGAAAGGGAAGAGATAGGATTTGGTAGGACTAAGATTCCGTTATCGTAATATCGGAAAACGGAAAGAGATTTAATTCACTGCTCCGATAGAAGTAAGACATTGGATACATATACTGTGGTATATCTGTATTCACAGGTCTCCATCCCTAGTAGTCTTCAGTCACTTCTAAATATGTATCTGGCAGTTAAAAACCTAAATTGTAGGGATATTATGAGGTTCTTTTTATTTTTTTTCCTATTAGTTTATCTTTATTTATCTTGAGCGTTTATGAAATATTGAATTATGAATATTAGGATAAAGAGGACATAAAGATTTGATGAAGGATTTTAAAATGTCGTTAACCTTGTGTAATTGGACAGAACTAACAAGAAAGGCACTACTGAAATACGAAAAATGGCCAGTAGAGAAAAATTTATTGATGGACAAATTACTACCAGAATTCAAAACATTCCTTAATATTTCTCTTGAAAAAATTAAACACATAAATGAGAGATACTCATAATTAAATTATCAGTGAGTTTACAATGCATATAATTGAAATTGTTTATTTATTTAAATATTCAGTCTTGTATAGTTTTTCTTTCTTTTCTTGATCAATTTTTTAATTATTTCAAAGTTCTCTTTTCATTCATTCTTTTTTGTTACAATTGATCTTTTCTCGTTCTTTTGTTCTTTAGTTGTTAGTTATTGTTTGTTTTATTATTATTTTTATGTTAATTGTATATTTTAATCAACTAATGTAATTATTTACTATACATGTACATTGTATACAATATTTGTATGGTATTTTCATATTAAAAATCTCTTATGGCAGGGTTACTCTTACATGAAAAAAAAAAAAAGCCTTGTTTAAAGCACCATTAGTAATACCAGCAATGTAAAAATAAATATAATAACATAATTATTAATAACGTACCAGAATTAATGGTGGTTATTGTTATATATTTTGAATTCTTGCTTAAATATAAATTTCGTTTGTACCCTTCAAGATTTTAAGAACATTCGTGAAATTAAGTACTCTTGTTATCTTAAGTAGTGCCCGTGTAAAAGAAAAAGTGTATACTGTGTTCTACTGTCTTAACGTATCTTCTTAATCTTCTAACGTATCTTGATTGATAAGCGAACTAAATTTCACCTTCTTCTAACGTATCTTGGTTGATAAGCCAAACAAATTTCA
Organism: Oncopeltus fasciatus; assembly: GCA_000696205.2. Classification (NCBI taxonomy): domain Eukaryota; kingdom Metazoa; phylum Arthropoda; class Insecta; order Hemiptera; family Lygaeidae; genus Oncopeltus; species Oncopeltus fasciatus. The sequence goes on from KZ808241.1 coordinate 67,497, forward strand.
CCATCTTCTAACGTATCTTGGTTGATAAGCCAACCGAATTTCACCATCTTCTAACGTATCTTGGTCGATAAGCCCACCGCATTTCACCGTCTTCTAACGTATCTTGGTTGATAAGCCAACCGAATTTCACCATCTTCTAATGTATCTTGGTCGATAAGCCCACCGCATTTCACCGTCTTCTAACGTATCTTGGTTGATAGGCTAACCAAATTTCACTATCTTCTAACACTAATTCTCATACAAATTCTAATTGGTTTTTGTCCACTCGTTTGACTCTCTTTGACCCTCGTCATTGTATAAGTTGTTGATGGCTCGTAGATCAATTAATGCATTATAAATACCCATTATTTTCGATAGGTCATTCCCTGTCAATTATTAGTCGCTTAGCCTACGCCATTTTTGTGTCATTGTCCTTCTTATACGTTTTACGCTTGCTATCCATAGCTTTTTTTAGAGATTTCTTTTTTCTTCCGAGTAAGGCATTTCTATATTGTCTCTGACAACTCAGTAACTACAACTGGAATGTTTTCTTTATTTGTTGCGGTATTTTTATTAGTAACTTATCCCTTCGTTCAGTTTTTCATAAATTTATTTTTTTTGTTTGTCAAATCTTTTGTACTCCATTTGTATCTCAAGTATCTACCATCATCATACAACTTAACGCCTTTTGAGATCATTTCAAAAACCGCGCAGTTGTCGGAATTTTCTGTTTATACATAAGAAGATAAGTACTAAAGAGATTCTTATTTAACTTAATTTTATTCTTATTGATATATGACCTGGTTGATTCTCTCAAAGGCTTCCAATACTCTGAAGATGATGGGCCCACAAGAAGTAAGGACTGTGTCCAGTGGACCAATGGAAATCTCTCTCGAGAGCAGTGGCCATAAGGGCGGGGGAAAAGAAGGTTATCTTTGGCTGAGAAAGGGAGGGGAGGTTTGCCCACCCTTAAGGAAGGGCTTCTGAAAGGACTCCAGCCCTGTCAAGTGTATACTGGAAAATTGCCTTGTTAAAAACCCTTTGCTTAGACCTCCCACTACCCCGCATACATTAACCGTCTCCATTTTAACCGCACAAAGAAATCCATAAATAAACTAATGGTATTCTGTGATATTTCTCCTCCCCCATTTTTGCGTTATTATTCTTCAGTATTCTCTTTTTTTCATATTTCGAGCTGTAGAAGAACTTTTATAAAGGGACGACTAAGTGAATTAAGAAAACCCTTTTACAAGGCCACTTTAACTTATCCAATTTCCTTGTATATTCTTAATAATTTTCAATCCGAAGTGGACAGCCAAAAAAAAAAAAAGTTACTTATTGAAATCCTTCCAGTTTCATTCTTAAATATTCTCTATAATAAGGTTTATTCATAAAAACATTGCAAAACAAAACTACCTCACAATTAATAAAAATAATAATTTGACTCCTCATTAGAAAATTAGTAGATTTTTTATTTGTTGGGGTTCGGTCAAGGTAGATAAAAAAAAATACAATTTAAAAAAATGTATATTTTTTAATTATCTGACAACGTTTCGGCTTGCATTGTAAGCCATCTTCAGGGCTGTGAAAATACAATATCATGAGAATACAATAATAATTGACAATAATATAACAAAGAATTACCATAATGTAAAGTGATATCTAAAGTATGAATGTAGAAAGCTATGTTAGAGAATTTAAAATTTTTTAATGACATTTTATTTCTACAGCCCTGAAGATGGCTTATAATGTAAGCCAAAATGTAGGCAGTAATAAAAAATACACATTTTTTAACATAGTATTCTTTTGGACCAATCCTGTATGACCCAAAAAAAATGTCTACTACCTTTTTTATTTTTTAAAGAAAATGATAGTGTAACAGGTGTAAAAAGTAACATTACGAAGAACTTATATTTAGGACTATATTTAGAAGTGTAACTAGGAAAGTTACCTACAACCTCATCCTTCGTTTCCCGTCAATCTTAAGCCAGCCTAAGAGATCTTATCTGTCATGATAAGATCTCTAGGTCTTATTTTTAATAAACAAGTAAAAACGGTAAGATATTTTGATAAACACTGTTACTAACTTAATTTAAGAAAATAAAATGCTCAAAATAATTGCTAACGCTCCATATTATGTGTCCAACTCTACCCTTCATCACGACTTTAATATTCCTTTCGTCAAAGACCTTATCTCCACCCGCTTAAAGCTCTTCCAAAGTAAACTCCAATTCCATCCCAATCCACATGCCCAATCCCTGTCGTCGGACTCCAATCCTTACATTCCTTCCTTAAAACGGAGATGGTCTCGCGACCTCCTGAGCCTTAATGCCTAAACTTATTAGGAGTGGGGACGATGGGCCCCATCTCCCTACACCGTGATGTTTACTTCTTTCTATTGTAATTTCTTTATCTCATAAAATTACAAGATTTTAATAACAGATTGATTATAAATAAAGATTTATTATCATAACTTTTATAATCCGTCTTCATTGGTTTCTGCAAACCATCTTCTGTTGGCTAGCGCTTTCGGCCGTGAGGATGGACAATGTCCGAATGCACTCGCCAACAGAAGATGATTTGCAGAAACCAATGAAGACAGATAACAGAAGGTATGATAGTTCTACATTCATTGGTAGTCATAAGAACCCTTTAAAGATTTTTTTCATTTAAAAAAAATTAAGAAAATCATTAAATAAAGTAGTATGAGTGATTCACACCAAATATTTAAAGCCCTTTGAGAAAACATATAGAAGGTAGTAGTGACAAGTAAGGGCTCTAACTGGATTATGTAGCAGGCTAACCTCCAGGCTACCGGGAGGACAGCTCTTACCTTTATGACGTCACGACATTCTTTAATTTCCGCCACTCCTCGAGATGGATGTCCTCCAGTTGTCCTGTCTCGCGACAGGGGGGGGGGAGGGGTGCTCTGAGCTGGAGGGCCGAAATGCCTCAACGCCCCCAGAGCCCTCGCCCCGCTCCCGGGACACGTTTCCGCCATTCCGCCCCTTGGCGTCTCCACAGCCCTTCCCACGCCACCCCCGAAGTGGGAATCCCACAAAACTACCCCCTACCCCAGCACACTTTACCGCAATCTACAAGTAATTGTTACAATTGACTGCTAAATGCAATATTGTTTCCAACAAACCCCCCTGTTAACACTCTACACCACTTAGTACTCAATAATACCGGTCAGCTGTTCGGTTAGCTAACCGGTAGTCGGCAAAAGTAACGTATCTAATATAGACAAATAAAAATAATAAAAAAATATAGTTTGCTAATATAATTTTTTTTGTGGCATTTAATTCTACGTAAATTTTAACAATTTTTAGTGCAAGGGAATTTAATAACTTATCAGACTTGTCCTGGTAGCATAAATGGTAAATGCACCGGCCCGGATAGCAGGAGATCCAGGTTCGAGTCCTGGCTTGGACTGTCAGATTTTTTATTCTGTTCCCTTGCACTGAAAATTGGTAAAATTTACGTGGGATTAAACACCACAAAAATTATATTTATAAAATTAAAATATAAAAGTAAATAACGAGAGTCATTTAAACAGCTTGACAATGTCAACTCCTCCGAGCATAAGACGATATATTCGTCTGCCTCGGAGGTTAGACTCTCGACACTAGTGCGGGGAATTTAATAACTTATCAGACTTGTCCCGGTAGCATAAGTGGTAAATGCACCGGCCCGGATAGCAGGGGATCCAGGTTCGAGTCCTGGCTGGGACAGTTAG
>KZ808241.1:75566-101142 GCA_000696205.2 Oncopeltus fasciatus
TTTTTGTTGGGGTTCGGTCAAGATAGATTTAAAAAAATACAATTTAAAAAATTTGTATTTTTTTAATTATCTGCCAACGTTTAACTTACTCATTGTAAGCAATCTTTAGGGCTGTTGAAATACAATGTCATAAAAATAAAAATTTTAAAAAATTAAATGATTTACATTATTATTAGATAGAATTGCCATAACTAAATGTAATGTGATATCAAAAGAATGTAGAATATGTAGAAAAATTCAAAATACAAAAAATATATATATAATTCACCACACCTAGCTATCATGAAAGCGAGAAAGGACGTCGTACCACCGTTTCATTTACAATGACTGAGATGTAGGGTATGGAACTTGTGAGAGATTTTTGAGATGGACAACGTGGGTGGAGGAAGGGGGGGTATGGGGCGGTAAGTACAAAGAGAGAGCGGCCTGCATCAAAAGGGGCAATACCAGGAAAAAGTGTAGGAATTGTTGTGGATAAGTAACTTTGGAACTGGGAGAAATGTTTGACAGGTTTATTTTAAAGGAGGGCTAATGGTTTTTACAGAATGTTGAAAATGTTTGGATAAGTTGAGGAAATTTGCTATATGTCCATTCTGTCGTTAACTGGATAGTGTTGTAAGTTAATGTGAACAGTTAACAGATAAACGGCGTTTTTGTTCATATGGTTCAGTGGAAAGAATGGTTATGCTCTCGAAGTCAAATGTGTGTCCTTCAGGAATGACGTGTATTGTAAGGACAGTTTTTATTAGTTATTTCTTTATGTCATTTTTATGACATAAATAAAAACTAATAATAAACATAATAATTTTATCTACCCAAACCGAACCCCCACAAAAAACATCTAAAAATAATATCTAAGGTAAAAAAAACTCTACATTTGAATCAATTTATTACTTTTTTTCAGCCATTTTAAAGCTTAATGAAATATGGGAACTTTGTTTCCTATGTGCAGGCCGTGGTCATCTCCTGTGTGAACTTCTTAAACATAGAAGTTATTGCATGGCTACCACCATAGCGGTATTTTTGTATATACTGAGATTCAATTGTATACAATGATATCGGATGGAATTGGACATTTGTATCTATGGTGATAAGCGATTATTTCCATATATTAAAAGAGGGCTTACTAAACAATTTATGTTTCTTTTCTTTGAAAAAGTCAAATAAAATTAGGAATGTAAACAATGGCTGGGTGATACAATGTTTCCAAGTGGTGTGGCTTTATGTTCAAGGTAACTGATAATGAAGTCATATCGAAATGCTGCGGTTCCTTATTATCAAGTACACTAATAAATTACACACAGACAAATATAAATATATTCACAATGTTTGATAAATATGAGCATTATGAGATATATAATAATTACAATTTAAAACATGAACCAAAAGTATTGCAAGTTATTTTATCAGTAGATTGATCAGAACTGTATCTTCTTGCACTGACTAATTTGGGAAATTAGTTACGTCACATAGGAATTGAATAATCTAAGTAGATTCGTTATGTAGCTTTAAAGATGGATATAAATAAGAGAAAAAGACAGAATTTACTTTATAAAAAAAATAGAAAACAATGAATGTATAATGTGTACTTAAGTTTGCCCTACATTTTCAAATTTTTACATGAGAAGGGGTTAGTCAGTTCTTAGGAGCTGAACAAATAAAACTGATTTCTAAAATTTGCAATGAATTTCCATGGAAAAACTGCATTTTCCTAATAACCTAGACTTGAAAAAATAATTATTTATGAAAAGAGGATTAACAAGAATTCAGTGTTGGTAATTGAAGAATTAAAAACTAATTGGTAACCAAAAAAGTTTTTAAAACTTTTTTGATTACAAATTAGTTTTAATTCTTCAACTGCCAACACCGAATTCCTAATAGTCCAACCTTTATAAAAGTTGACTGTTAACAAATTTACCTTGAAATTTAAATAATTATTTAGCTTTTAGCCTTAAAACATAGTCTAACAAGTTTTTTTTTTTTTTATTAAAGTGGTTATACAAATAAATTTTGAAGACCCTAATATAATTCATTGATTAGGTGCTAGGGGTTAACAGAATTCTAAAATTTGGTTAAAAATCTTTACTGGTTTAGAATACTTAATAATTTCTTAAATTTAAGCTGAAAGTTAAAATATTTATTTTTATATAAATACTTCATTTTATTTTTCACAACCAATTATAATTTTTTTTAATTAAGTGGCTCCTGAATCTCTAGGAGAAAACTGAGGATAAGCTTATAAGGGATCCAGAGACACTGTCCTTAATTTTGGGCTTACCCCGCACCTGCAAAATGCGAGAAAATGAAAATAAATCCGCTTTTATCCCTTCCATGGTCCTCGGGGAGGAAGTGACCCTCAATTTTTTTATAGTTAAGAATTTTATTACTAAGCTACTAGAACTTAAAAGGTATTTTCAAAGGATTTGGGAAGGAAATGGTGGTTAACCTCGCTAGAGGCGGCACTAGACCAAAAGGGAAGAATATAGGGATGAATTTTGGTACCCCACCTCCAGTTGTATTCTTAAATACATTTAAGAATTTCCATAATTCTTAATTTTCCCTACAATGAAAAAGGGGAGGTACATGTACATTACAAATTTATTATTTAATTAATTTAAACATATGTTGGTTTGTTCTTTCCTAGGAAATCTAAAAACCACTCAATATATATTTAAATAAAATTAAAAATTTAATGCATAATTTAATAGATGTGGTTATTTCTAATAGTGATGTTGTTTCTCTATTTACATATTAAGGAATTTGATTGAACCATATTACCAGCTGTTCTAATGTGGGATCTGTTTAGTTAAAGGGTCGTCTAATGGTACCAACATGAATAACCTGATTTCTCCATGAGATATCTGATAAAAGCTACATACAAGATAAAAAAAAGAATAGTTGATTGTATCAAGAAGTAAAATAAAGAAATAATAGTGGAGATTAAATCTGCTAATTCCAATTTAGTGGGCAGAGTAAATAAAATACTTTTAGCGAATTTCTTATTCTTCATGTATGCTTGTTGTACATATTTTTTATATTATATATTTCTTATCAGCTTATGAGACTAAATTTGTCTATCATTGTTTTTCAAAGTATTTTTTGTATTAAAAAATGGGAAAATTTGATAGGTTTACACAACTCCTGCGTGCACACTCTCTCTGCACCTTATAGTTCCTAAGACTGACTACATTCGCTCAGAGCTACTCCGTGTCCTGGAAGGTTAAGTCTTCCTGCCTTCCCGAGATTAATTGCAGTGCTGTTGTTTGGGGCAAGGTTATGCAGTCATAGTTGGCCATCAATCACTCTCCCCCCCCCCACGTTAATTAACTTGTTATTTGTACTTGAACTGTTAGCTGACGTCACTGGACAGTACTGTATGAATGAATTCAATGTTTTTGAAAAATTCTATCACAGTTTTTGACAGAAAACTTGTTCTTCACAAGTTTAACTAAAAAACGGATAGAAATTTCAGTTGAAGCATAGTTTGATCGGTGCAATCTAAGAAGGACATGAGATAAAACAGCCAACTTGCAAAGGGTTTAGAAGATTTAAAAAAAAATTGTCAATAAATGAATTATAACATATATATACATTATAAATCGGTTTACGTAGTGCCTAATTATTCTTAAATGGCTTTAAAAAAAATTTTATTATGACTAAAAGAAATATTGACTTAATTACACATATTTTTTCAGAGATAAAGTTTAAAAATATTTATAATTAATTTTTTTAAATTAATTCTTAGCCTTCCTCACACACACACACACACACACACACACATATATATAGCCCCCCACTTAGTGTTATGGTGAAGGGGGTTATCTGCAGGTTACCATCACATTCTAAATATCCATTACTCAGGACAAATTTTATTTATCGATAAAAGCTTGCTTTCGGCGAGATTTGAACCCGCAGCGCCAAGATTGCGACACCTAAACGCATGAGCTACCCTAATAATTAGAGCAGAAGAAGATCCAATTTTTTTCAACAATCAAGATACAGAAAAAATATTTTTTTAATTCCTCAGCATGAAAATTGTCTGCTTTGGAGGTTTTTTTACTGCTTTGGATGGGGGGGGGGGAGAATTTATAATTCATAATATTTAATATAGGCGGGTTTTGAAGAGCCCTATAAATGCCCTTAAATTCCCTTTGCCCTTCCTTCGAGATGAGAGCATGAAGAGGGACCACCCCTTCTGATACCCGAGGGAAATGTTCAGTGGGATTGCCTTTCAGGAGAAATCAATCAGGACATAAGAATTTCAAATGTGATAAAAAAATAAAAAAAAAAGGGTGGAGGGGTTCTTACATTTGAAAGTCAAAAATCGACTATCATTCTTAAAACTCGAGGTGTAAGATTTTATTACTCATAATCCGTTAACAGCGTGGTATTGAATGAATCGAATAAATTCAGATATATTCAGAAATGGAAATTCAGAAATTCAAAATTTGTTATATTGTGTTTACAAAACTCTCAATAATCTAAAAAATCCAAACTCTTAGGATGTGATTTATTTATTTATTTATTTAACATTCCTTTAAGATTCGAATGATGGAAAAAAAAACTAAAATTTAGGGCTGAAAAATGTAGATTACAACACTACAGAAAGAACAAGAGTAATAGTTGTAGCCCCCTATAAATTATGTTGATTAACCATTAAAAATAAATTAATTTATTTTATTTATTAACCCCTCTGATTCCCTCTGTCATGTACAGCTAGCTACTTTGCCAAAACAGTTATAACATACATCTTATAAAAATTAGTTTACGATCTTAATATTACAAATTTTTTAACTCTATATTATGAATTGGTGACTTATTAAATAAAACAAACATGTATATAAGTTGCTAATTTATAAAATTCTTGCGATTTTCAGCAGAAACATCTACTTTTGTTATAACTGTTGAAAATACCACAAAAATTAAGAGTTTTAATTGACTATCAGATCAATTTTAAACATTTAAGCTTTAAAAGAGTTTAACATAACTTTTAAGAGTAAAACAGGTCATATAAAGTTAGGCACATTATCAAAACAACAAAACTTGAAAAACCTCAAATTTAATCAAATTTGTTAAGGCTGATTTTGCTGTTTCCAAGTAATGAGTATGATCTAAATTATCAAATAAAGTTTATTTTATTTCAATCATAAAAGTTTTATTTGAACTTTTAGTGAAAAACATTTAAAAAGGTTTATTTTTTGAAAGTATTTATTTACTTATCAGTTTTATAATATATAAATTCTTCAATTCTCATCATGGATGGACATAAATAGTAGTGGTTAATTTGAACATACAAACCAACTTTAAATTTCATGTAGCTGAGGTGACTTGAACCTGGGATGGAAAATGAAAAAAGGAGTGTGTGTAAAATTTTTAACGGGCCACATTTTTAACTTCTCCAAAAAAGGATTGTTAAGGATTATTAGGATATTTTAGAGAAGGATCTGTGTAAATTAAGATTAAAATGTAGGAGATTATGAAAAATTAAGATACCGCGCAAGCTATACGTGAAGACTTCTTAGCTAAAGCCTAAGCCTGGCTTAGACTCAGTTGTATTGGACCTGTATTTCGAGTGTTTCACCACCAGACAGGAAGGGAGGCCTAGGTCGCGATGGCAGGATGGTGGGATAGCTAATGCAGGAAACTGCCGATCCAAAGTCGGAGAGCAGCTGCACTTACAGAACTGAACAACAGGAGTTGAACGAAGAGGCACACGTTGTAGCGTCAGGGAAGTGAGGATCGGTGAACATCTGTTGAAAAATCTGTGACCTAAGCGGATAGCATGATTTCCATATAAGAAATCTATTGAAATGACATATTCTATACTATTAACTGATATTTTGTTCAGAAATATACAAACAGTCAGTTTAGTTTAATACCTAGGGAGTGAATGCACTGGCATTTTTCTCCCCCTCTCACTCCCTCCTTGACTCCCTGCCTAGTCTCCTTCCTATCCTAGGATAAGGAGAAGATGGGTGCCGGATAGTCTATCGGGGGTTAACTTGGGCTCCTCTCTGAGGACGGGTTACGTCCCGAGATAGACGAGCAAGGACTCTTATCATGTACCTCATCAAACAATTAAGTGTAAAAATGTACAGATAATTTTTTTTTTAATAAATAGTTAATTCAGAAGAAATATACAAACAAAGATTTAAAAAAAAAATTTTTTTCATTTCATCGGAAGAGCCCCTCCTTCAACTTTAATATTACTGTCACATACTCTCAGGTAGACAGACAGACACAGATAATATTCTGAGGAGTAATTATTCGAGACTTTCCTCAATTTCCAGACCGTGTATGGCCCTCTGAATACTCAATGTACAAGATACGGAGAAGTAAAAGAAAACTCAAGAGCTGTAGTCGGATCCGACGAACAAGGAGTTTAATAACAACATAAGAAATTCGCTGCCTGACAGAGTCCCACTCCAGAGTGGGGACAAAGGAAAAGAAAAAGAGTTATAACTCTGACAACGTCAAATCTCCCCTCATACACAAGAGATCCTCTCTCCCCCCCTCTCTGCACAGAGAGAATGTCTCCTGATTTCCACAAAATCGAGGAAATGTAGGATTTATTCTTTACCTCCCAATCCAATCCGCCTTTATTTTGGGTATTCATGAAATACTCTGGCTTCGAATGAATTGAACAATCCTTCCAAGCTTTTATCGATTGCCTTACTGTAAATAAAACGATGAATACAGCCTATCTGTTTACATGTCTGTACCTCTTAGTCATCAAATTTTTAATTTAGTTAATGGCTGAAATTCAGAAGAGAAAGAGGGGGAGGTTCGCCCCTTTCCCTGTTATCATTAGGTTATGAATTCTGATAAAAGTCTGTCATGCAGAATCGGCGTTAACTTACCTCAATATTGTACTTGGTAAAGTTTTACTTGAACGATGAAGATGATTATCAGAAATTTGGTTTTGCTAGTTGAATTATTAAAAACTAATTTGTAACCTAAAAGTCTGTATTTTAGATAACGTTTTGGCCTGAATTTCAGGCCTCCATCAGGGAAAAATATGAGGGGAAAAAAACCTACAAAAATAATATAGAAACATGTCAATCTATTAAAGAATGAATAAATGAAAATTTAAAACTGTCTATAATCGACTATACAAAATGCATAAAAAATGGATACTAAATATATGGGAAAGAAAGAAAAAATATTTATGAAATTCTTTACCATCTCCTACAACCCTCACCGTCGATTCAAACGAAGATGACCCCGTGACCTCCTGGGGACATAATCTGTAAATAATTTGAGAGTGGTGTCATTGGTCACCTTCTCTCCTCATGTTATTGACATTGAAAGTTCTTTTTTCTTTAATTAATTGTGGTGATCAAATTACAACATGTTTTAATTTAACAGAATGTAGTAAATAAATAAAAGTTTATATATTGAACGATATTCTTTAAGAGTAACATTCCAAAAAGGGTGATAGAGAGAAAGAGACTCAATGCTCAATAGTAATTATTGAGAGGGAATAGAATATAAAAAACTATCTGTCCCAGCCAGGAATCGAACCTGGATCTCCTGCTATCCGGGCCGGTGTACTTTCCAGTTATACTACCAGGACGAGCTAGTTGTCTTATTCAATTCCCTCTACACTAGCAAGAGTCTAACCCACGAGAAAGGCGAGAACTTCGTCTTGTACTCAAGGAAGCTGACATTTTCATACATTTTGTCGACTCTCGTCATTTACTTTAATTAAATTTTTTCATTATAAATATTTGCTCAATAGTGTTTACATTATGAATGATCAATGTTTATTATTAAATTATTATTTTTGCGCGTCCACTCATGAGATGGCAATAAAAATTAATTGAAATTGTATTTTTAAAACTGTTTTTAAATAGCATTCCTGTTTCTTTAATTTAAAAAATTAAATTAAAATTACTCTCTGCCCTTCTTATTTTCTTACATTAATATGGCTAAAACAGGCTAGCTCAGGGCATCCGTAAGAGTCTCGCAATCCTGACGCCGCGGGTTCAAATCCCGCCCAGGTCAATCTTTTATTTATAAATAGAAGCTTGACCTGAGCCGTGGGTGTTTAGAATGGGGTGGCAACCTGTAGATAGCCCCTCCCTCCAATGACAAATTATTAATTTATAATTTAGAATAAATCCAAGCTGATACACCCCAATTTCAAGCATTAGCACTGAAGAAAGTTTAATACTGAAATACTTGATTGAAATAAAAATTAAGACCATCCAAAAGAATATTATTCGGACTAAACAAAGACAAAAATCTCTCAAATTTCAGATTTCAGCTTTGGTACAATTCATACATATTTTAAAGATTTTTAAATATGTTTCATTATAATCTAATAAAATAAAATTATGATTAAGTTCACAAAATGGTTCGATAAAATTATAAGAACTATTTTCTTAAGATACAAATGACGCATTAAATATATAGATTCTACCTTAGGGTTTCCTCATGTAGAAAAGTTTTTTTTTTGCCGAGCTTTCGCACGTCATGTGAAGGCTTCTTCAGGACTGGTTGAGATTGATCCACCACTCAGCCCAAAAGATGCTATCACAGGATAAACGAAAGCCAGCTAAAAACACTTCTACGACAGGTCAAGCCTGGAAGAAGAATCTATGTATATATCTGGAAGATCCTGGAAGCCTGCGTGAACGTCCTAATAACCTGTACCGGGAGGATCTTGTTCAGAGGAAGCAGAGACTCTTTTACCATCCAGCCTTGAAAAAGCCATCACAGGATGTGCGGAAGCTCGGCAAAAACACTTCTTCGACAAGGTCAAGTCCGGAAGAAGAATCTATGAATATTTCTGGAAGATCGTGGAAGCCTACGTGAACGTCTTAATAACCTGTACCGGGAGGATCATGTTCGGAGGATGGAGTGACTCATTCTCCATTCAGTTTTGAAAAAGCCATCGCAGGATGTGCGGAAGCTCGGCAAAAACACTTCTTCGACAAGGTCAAGTCCGGAAGAAGAATCTATGAATATTTCTGGAAGATCGTCGAAGCCTACGTGAACGTCTTAATAACCTGTACCGGGAGGATCATGTTCGGAGGATGGAGTGACTCATTCTCCATTCAGTTTTGAAAAAGCCATCGCAGGATGTGCGGAAGCTCGGCAAAAACATTTCTTCGACGAGGTCAAGTCCGGAAGAAGAATCTACGAATATTTCTGGAAGATCGTGGAAGCCTGCGTGAACGTCTTAATAACCTGTACCGGGAGGATCATGTTCGGAGGATGCAGAGAGTCATTCACCATCCAGCCTTGAAAAAGTCATCACAGGATGTGCGGAAACTCGGATAAAACACTTCTTCGACAAGGTCAAGTCCGGAAGAAGAATCTATGAATATTTCTGGAAGATCGTGGAAGCCTACGTAAACGTCTTAATAACCTGTACCGGGAGGATCTTGTTCGGAGGATGAAAAGACTCGTTCACCATCCAGCCTTGAAAAAGCCATCACAGGATGTGCGGAAGCTCGGATAAAACACTTCTTCGACAAGGTCAAGTCCGGAAGAAGAATCTATGAATATTTCTGGAAGATATAGTAGGAAAGCCTAAGTGAATACTTTGAAAGTATGTCTCAATGACAAATTTACATACATGTAGGGCACTGATTGCCTAGGGGAAGTCGGTGGTACAGTAGAGGTCTAAGGATCAGAGTAAATTATGATTTAAGAAATAAGTCACATATAAAGGACACATTTGTATCCTTACTAAGTAAACACTTATTACGACTTTGGCAGAAGATAGCAGACAGCCATTGATCAGAGGACATTGACTCTAGGGGAGGGGTAGGGGGTGTTTTCCACAGCCCATTGGCTCCGATCATCTCGTTTATTCAATTTCTCCATCGAAAACAGATTACCCCGCTTGATTGACCACCTTTACGGCTGTCGAATCAGTAATCCATTTGCTATATCTGTCTTCAAGAGGGCGAGGGTACATCGCAGTACATCACAGATAAATATCTTTATTTAACTGCCACACTAATTTATTAAATCTAATCCGAAGGCAGTAAAGTTAACTGCTCGTCTGTCGTAAATTATGGGGTGTTATCTGAGAGGCATTCTTATAATTTGTTATCTCTAAATTGTGCAGTAATAAGTCTATTCTTATCGTACAAAGCCACATGTCAGTCACTAACAGGTATTTTTATTAAATCTCTGATTTTTTGGATTAAATACCCAAAAAGTTATTCACGTTTTTCGATATAAAAATGTAAAAAAAGAAATAAAATAAATTGTTAGAGACAAAATAATAGTTTCCGTTACACTTTAAAATAAAATTTCTTAAAATATCTATCAAGATCTTCAAATTTAATGATAGATAAATAAATGATAAATAAATCTGATATTAATTAGTCCTTAACTTTCACGTGACTCCTCTGACGAAAGTTACTGAGAAATTCAATTAAAATATTAATTTTAGTAGCTTGGATATGATCGTTAAATGAGCGGCTATTATATATTACATATATNAATATCCAAAGCAAACACGACTTTTAACGAAAAGTTCACCTTTCTGTATTCTTTCTGGAAGAATTCCAGAGCAAGAAAGTGTTGAGATTTTACTTAAGTAATATTTTCTTTAAAAAAATTTAAAATTTATCATCAATTTTGATTAATTATAATTAAAAATGTAGAATAAAAAAAGTTTGTATACGTAGGACTACGTGTGTAGTTAGCAACTCGCAATAATTGATCTTCAAATCGGAAGACGGCATGTGGACAAAATCAGTCGTGATTATATTCAATAAGAAACTAGAATCTCACAAATGAACGATTTTGCATTTATTTATAAATACACTCATTAACATACCAATCATTTGTGATTCTAGTTTTATTTTAAGCTATAATCATTGATGGGTGTGTATATATCATATATATATATATATATATATATATATATATATACACACACACACAAAATTACTTTACTACAATTATCATCATGATTTGAACGTCAGGTAGTGGCCCTTTGCTAAACGAAAATCTAATAAATAGCTAGCAATTTCAGCTCTACCGAGGTAGTGAGGAAAAAATTGTTTTCCAGCTCCGTATTTGATTCAAATAAAGTATTTTATGTTTGTTTTCATTCGCGATATACAGCTCACTAGAGAAGGTGTTTGCTCAGCACACTGTTCTGGCTACCCGACTTTTTTTCGCCCTTTCAATAATTTATGCCTTCAAATTGTGACTGCCTGATCTCAGGAGCACACAGCTGGAGTAATGAACTTCCTAAAGGAGATAAACATGTTTAAAAATATATGTTTTTTTTTTTATTTTCTAATAATTTGATTTTTTGGTGGCTCGGACGCCGCAGTCCGCCTGCAGTCGTCCAAAATTCCACATCCTTCTCTTCAGGAGCACACCAGCAACCCTTTGTATCCTGTTGGTCCAAGTGTACCTGAAACCAATTGCTCTACATGTTTTCGAAATTGTTCGTCTATTTCTCGGTGTTTCGTCTTGTGACTTATTTCATGTACAACAATCAAATTATAGTTCAAGGTTAAAGTAAATCACCCTCTTAATTATAATTTCGCAGTTCAACTCCCAATTTATTTTTATCAATACATGAATCTGGGTTAATAATTGTTACTGTAAACTAAATATTACTATCACTCCAGCTGAAACTAATACCAAATTTATTATAACAATTTTAGTGCAAGGGAACAGAATAAAAATTGATAACATTTACATGGGAATAAATACCACAAAAAATAATCATTATAAAATCAAATTTATTAAATTTTCCTTCCCCAAAAATTTCACTTTTTTATATTTTACATTATATTTTTTTTCTTTTTGCCTTCACTACACTCTTTCTTTCTCCTGTTCTTATTTATATATATAATGTATATATATATTTGTGTGTGTGTGTCTGAGTAAAGATGTATATCTAGTAGGTAAAATAAGAGAAAATAACAAAAAATTTTTCAAAAAAAAAATCTGAGAACTTAATTGCTCAATATCGTATCTATATTCCTGATTCGAAATTCGTTGACACTACCTATGCATAGATCGAGATAGTCATTTTATCATATATCTGTATAGCTTTAATAAAACGAAGGAAATCTGCTCAAAGCACGCAGCTACAATTGGCTAGTATATTGTTAATTACTAAGGACTTTGATTTATTTCATGATAAAAGGACCATGCACTTTCACTCAATGTATTAGGGATGAGGATGTAAATAGAAAGTTAGCAGAAAGGCATAAATAGTAAACAAATTGTTCACAAAAATCTCTAAACATTTGGGCTGAGATGGGCGTATTCTGAGTAAGGGGCCAGCGTACGAAGGGATAACTTCAGTGGCTAGCAGCGGTGTTCCCGTGGGATATCTGCAGAAGGAAGGGATGAGCACATCTTATAGGGGTAGCAAGGGCTCGTTGAAGAAGTCCTTTGTGAAGAAGGTTCGATATAACCCGTTCTCGCGAACCACTTCTTCTTTCTATTACCCAGTCCTTCGCCCCCCCCCCCCAACCCCCGAAATGGATTTCATTTCGCAAATGTATCTCGGTACTATTTCAGTGATTGAATAAGAATAAAGCTTCAAGGAATCTAATTCATACTGCTTTTATTGAAAAAAAAAACTAAATAGAGAAATTCCTAAAAGTTTAATTTTATTATCAAATAAATAACTTTAAAGACTCTCACAAAATTTAATTGTCTCTAGAACTCTTCTTTTCTGCACAGATTCAGTACATCTAGATGGGTTCTCTGTACTGCTAGATCCTAATTTTGAATTTGATGGATCTTTAGTTACTATTTTTGAAATAGTCCTTGTGTAGATAGCTCTGTTTTAGCAGATTTCCATCAAGGGGATGAGGTAATTTCCGTCCGCACCTGACATTTTGAAATTTCAAAATTATTTTCTTAGATCTTTCACTGAATTCACCAAAAGTATGTTCGCTGCAGTCACCTGTAACATTGGGACTCTCATCCAGCAAAGACTGCGACCTCGCTTGTACCAAGTTATTTTATTCTGTTTTTTTTTTTTTTTTTTTTTCAATTTTATTACTTTCATTTTTATATTTTGCGTAAAAAACGACTGTTAAAATAAAGTATTTCTTATGAAGATTTTTGTTTAAAAATGTTATAGAATAAAAATGTTATTAAATTATTATTAGATGTTTTTTTTGTTGGGGTTCGGTAAAGGTTGATCCAAAAAGGTACAAATAAAAAATGTACATTTTTAAAAATTATCTGCCGACGTTTCAGCTTACATTGTAAGCCATCTTCAGGGCTATCATGAAGGCAGGAGGGGACGTCGTGTCCCTTAGATCTCATTTTCAGGACCTTATGATTTGAATCATAAGGGACATAAACTCCCCTCTTGCTACATGATAGCCCTGAAGATGGCTTAGAGTTTAAGTACCTGATTATTAGAATCCCAACAAAAAGCATCTAATAATAATATCTACAGTCAAAAAAACTCTCCTTCATTAAATTATATTTTACATTTATTATGTTTTCTGCATTTTACTTTCTAACGCTAATAATAACGCAGAAGGTTAAGATTTATTATTAAATTATTAATAATATTTCAGATTTTGGTCTTACAATTATCTCCCCTAAGCCATTAACGAATTCATCCAACGGTTTGCAATGAGAAACTTAAATTAAATCTAGCTAGCTATCTATCTATTTATCAATCTATCTCTATCTCTCGTTCTAATGTATACGGCAAGCTGGCAATTAGGATCCCATTCATTGAGGTAGCAATAAGATCATTAAAAACCAGCTGACTGAGCAGAATCTTGATCAGGCGGAAGACATGGTTGCGAAGAGGCGCCTACAACTCCGAGCTCGCAGACATCAGAATTATCTTGTGTCTCGTACAAATGATTCTCTTCTGCAGGAAGGAGAGGGAGAGAGCTCTTAAATAGTGAATAGCTATCAAATTACAATTATTTAAAAAATTAAAAAGAATAAAGTTTTTCACGTAGGATTCCACGGTCCTCAGACATATTTACCAATACTTCTTCCGGGTTCAACCGCGTCTTGTAGTTTTTAGGAGCCAAGCTTTCGCACATCGTGTGTTTGAGAATCATTCAGCCCTGAAGGGGCCGTCACACGCTGTGCGAAAGCTTGGCTCCTAAAAAAATTAATCGTATTCTTTAATGCATTCGTTATACTGACTGTTATGAAAAATGCATAAATCATTACAAGTGTAAAATATAATTTTATAGCGTTCATAATCTATATAATTGCTATGAAAAACAAATGTTTTATTGGTAGAGAATTTGTTGGGGTTTGGTCAAGGTTGATCCAAAATATTTAAAAAAATTTAAAAAAGTGTTTTGACTTATTATCTGCCAACGTTTCGGCTTATATTGACCTTGACCAAACCCCAATAAATTCTCTTCTAACAATCTCTACAGTCAAAAAACTCTCCATTTGAACAAATGTTTTATGTTTAGAAAATATTTAAAAATGTAATTGTCAATTTTTTGAGCCTTCTCCAAAGTAATTTAGTCATTTACTGCCATCTAGATCAATTTTTAAAGGAATATATACTAGTTTACGCGGCTTATGCTTCAAGTACTTTATTAAATGAATTTTTCATTCACTTCATTATGGAGACAGGACAGAGTTAAAATATTGTGAAATTTATGAATTGTATTCCCTTTGAATCATATAGATACAAACAGAGAGATAATGAGAGCACTGCATTATTGGCTGGATGTGACGTCATATTTAGCCTAAAAATGTAATTCTAACCTTCATTATCGCCCCTAATGGTTCTTAAATAAAGTGAAATTCGATATGATATATTAAATATACATCTCAATCAGACATTACGTGATACCGACATTATTAAAATGTCTGGCCTTCACGTATTAGTTTCTACTAATGAGATAGTAAACATTTGTTGTCTAAACTGTTAACCTATGTTAGCAAAATACAATATGTTTTAGTGCTTGATTTCCTTAAGGCAAATTTCACTTAAACTGTGAAAAAGTAAGATGGCTACACCTGCCTCTAGAATGACCAGCAGTACCAAGAAAGGGTGGCTGTGGGGAGGGGGGCTTAAACTCAATCCCCCAAGAAAGTTTTTAAATATCTTCCTTAGTAGTGTGCTTTTATAAATGATGACTTATTCAACCGAAGGTTTGTGTGTTCGATATTTAATTGGATGAGTCTATACATTTAATTTGGGATGGAAGGAGATGAAATTCCCGTCCTCTTTCTTCCTTCTGGAGTAAGTTTTTTAAGATCCTGCCCTAAACAGATTCCTGAAACCGATACTTCAAGTTTCCGAAGAAGGTTAATTAAAGAAGGTTATAAGACGCTCGTCTACCTCTTAAGGGTATATAAACTGTTCTTTGAGTGGTATCAAAGTCAACATTCTTCGAGAGTAGATTTTACACGAGGCTGGATATCTATTTAATGCCCCAGAAGGAGCCGTCAAGCGACAACTTGGCAAGATACAATAATATGTCTGTGCAAACCTACATGGACAAAAGGTAAAATGGAAAATATATTTAGTTTATGCTGAAGAAATTAGTCAGGGTTTCGGCCGGGATATAAAAAAATAAAATACTCCAAAATTGTTGGTTAATTACTTTTATTATTGCTGACGATTCGACTTAACTTGTTAAATTTCTCCAGCATAATAATTGACGGCCAATGAACCACCAACCGTTTATGTGTAAATTCTAACTTTTTTTTTTTTTTAGATTATGACTAATTTCGATGTTAACACACAATATATATATTCTTCTTTTTTTTTTTTTAATTAAAAACCATGAAGGATCTTGGTATATTTGCTTAGTTGAATAATTAGCTGTTTATACTCGTAATTGATTATTTTCGCTATAGCCAATAATTCTATGAGTAATTATAAAATTGCTTTAAAAATACTGGTGACATATTAAATATACAGTGTAAAATTGCATTTGAAACTGCAATAATTCCTTCTACCAAGAGTGTGAGGATCACAATTTTGAATTATTAATTAAAATACCTTATTTTGTAATCTTGGAAGTATATTTTTAGAAAATTAAAATAGTATTATTAAGAAGACTTTACTGATAAGTCTTTAAATAATTAAAATTATTATTAAAATTTTAATATAGGGCAGCTCCCTAGCGACCCCCAAATCTTAAGTGATAAGTTAGTCTTACTCAGTCTAAAATCGCGTCCCTCAGAACCTCGGGCTGGTTGTAGCCTTTTCAGTGCCGGTAACAGTGCAGTGATGAGAGAGGGCAATTAGCAAGTTCTTTTGAGACCTCAATGTAAATGAGAACATATAATTTATTGGTACATTTCTTTAATTAGCAGTGAGTAATTTATATTTTCTATTTATTTATTTATTAGTTAGTAATTGCAGTGGTTTTGATTGTTGGCTGTAAATATTAGTAGTACTTATTTTTTTATAATAAATTAACTTATANTGTCCAATGCACGATTGGATATATCCCAACGTGAATAGCTTTATTGCTCAATGGTAAATTTGCACTATTTCTATAACAAAATAAAGTGTCAATGACATTTATAGTAACTTTTTTTTTTAAATTATAATAATAAGGCAATATATTATTTTATTACCTATTGATTTCTAATAATAGATGCAGAAATAAGTGTGTTTTTAAATAACTTTTTTGTTCACCGATAAAAGAAGATACTATAGATAGAATTGAATTTGATAAAAATATTTTGTATTATCATACAAGGAAACGCTATAAAAAAAAAATTTTATGACTTGTTACTTAGAAAAATTCTTTTACATCCGCCATGTTTTCTGCAAATGCAGTTAATGTTCCCCTCCCTAACTCTTCATGACTTTATTTTAAAGAAGAATAAGATTTCCCAACAAAAGTTTTATTAAAATCGACGGCAGTCTTACATTTCTAAATGTAAGTTTTGAAACAGTTTATGTATGTATTCATTTATTTAATACGCTGTATGTCTGAATATATTTATCCAGAGAGGATTAGTACAAGAAGGATGCTCTCAACAGCTGATGCGAAGGAAGGAAGGAAGGATTTTATTTCGGAGCATTTGCGATTTTTGAAATCCTCTTATCTTCAGCCGGCGGTGAAGAATTAATATATAATATTCCATAATATTAATAGTAAAGCAAATGATAAAATTTGATTAATTTCGATTAATGATAAAACCACTGGCTGAGATTTTGGAGGTATCTGCCTCACAATTTTAAAGTTTTTTGGAGAATACTTTCACCGTATCAATTTGTAAAAAAAAGTTCTTAATATATTTAGTGCAAGGGAACAGAAAAAAATCTAATTGTCCCAGCCAGGACTCGAAACTGGATCTCCTGCTTTCCGGGCTGGTATGCTTCCACCAGTATGCCGGAAAGCAGGAGATTCAGGTTCGAGTCCTGGCTGGGGCAGTTAGATTTTTTATTATGTTCCACTAAAAATTGTTAAAATTTACGTGGGATTAAATACCAAAAAAAATTATATTTATTAAGTTCTTAATATTGTTTTTTTAGAGAAAAAAAAAAGGTCTTGTTAATTGTCTCTTCTATTATGAATACTGCAAGCACAAGAACTTTTACTTACTTATGTATATATATGTGTGTGTGTGTGTGGTTGTGTTTAATGCATTTTTTTTCGGTTCGCTGTATAGGCCCAAGGGTTTTTTTATTCAGCTCCTGTGATGCTTAGCCTTTACGAGTACTCATACAATATAATCGGATACTCGATTGGGAAGTATTTTTCAGGATTATTGAATAATTTTCTCTTTCTGATTCCCGCTAACCTGTGATTATCTACTGGGGGTGCACTTACTTTGATGATTAGTTCCAGTAGACTGACGGATTTTATCAATAAAAAAAAATTTATATCAAAGACAACACCAGCCTGACGCCAGGAAGTCTACCTTCTCGCTGTAGCAAATCCTGAAGATAATTTAAAACTGATGGTTCAGAAAATGAGCTTGGGCGACCAGGATTTTGAACCCAGGGCCTTTAGCATGCGTGTCACATGCAATAACCATATTTGCACCGCTTAATTTTCATAATTATAATTCATATGGAAGGACATTATTTTTATACTCTCTAAAACTTAAACTAAATAATAAAAAAATGAAATAAAGTGTTATTAAATAAAACAGGTAAACAAATTTTTAAACTATTGTTTAGACAGATTCCTATAGCAAATACACAGGAGAAATAAAGATACTCAGGGAAGGATTATAAAAGAAAACTATAACATTTATCTGACGCAAAATAGTACAAATAATTATTTAGAAAAAAATTACAAACAATTTCGCTTTGGATTCGAACAATAAATACCACAGAGAACAATAGCAGAAGGGAAGTAACAAAGCGTCGAACAATAAAGTCCTTTCTGATGAATATTGATCAGTGTTCAACAACAAACTTCCTGTTACTTCTGCCTACGACAGCAACAATCTTGTCTGTAAACAAGAGCTGTGAATACAGGTAGCCAGTGCTATCTCGTAGACGTCTCTACAGTGTCGTAAGACAGCGATTGATTCTGAAGGAATATACATACTTCTATATTTTGGACGAGACATGTAAACAATAAATGGTGACTGTTAAACAAAAATAAAAAATATTGAAATAAATAAAGTAGTGTATGAAGAGACAAGTAGAGTAGAGTATGACGAGTAGAGTAGGAGTAGGAAGTAGTATGACAAGTAGTATGACGAATTGTATGACAAGTACGATGAGTAGTATGAGGAGTTGTATGACGATTAGAATAGAATATGAAGACGAGTAGAGCAGGAGTTGGGAGTAGTATGACGAGTAGAGTAGAGTACGGCGAGTAGTATGACGAGTAGAGTATGACGAGTGGAGTAGAAGTAGGGAGTAGTATGACGAGTAGTACGATGAATTGTATGACAAGTAGTATTGTGACGAGTAGATCAGAGTACGATGAGTAGTATGATAAGTTGTATGACGAGTAGAATAGAATATGAAGACGAGTAGAGCAGGAGTAGGGAGTAGTATGACGAATAGAATAGAGTACGACGAGTAGTATGACGAGTAGAGTATGACGAGTAGAGTACAAGTAGGGAGTAGTATGACGAGTAGTACGATGAATTGTATGACAAGTAGTATTGTGACGAGTAGATCAGAGTACGATGAGTAGTATGAGAAGTTGTATGACGAGTAGAATAGAATATGAAGACGAGTAGAGCAGGAGTAGGGAGTAGTATGACGAGTAGAGTATGACGAGTAGAGTACAAGTAGGGAGTAGTATGAGATTGGATTGGAATTTTGTGTTTCATGTCATAAAGAAAATGTTGATTTTTGAAGATGCAATTCAGTGCCTCATGACTTGTCTAAAGATTTATTATTAATTTATTTTTTCTAAAAAAATATTTTTCTATAACATATTATANTATTTTATAGAATAATACCATAGTATTTTAATCATTACATTTCATTTCAGTGTCTTATTTTTCTCTCCGATTTCCATTATTCAGTGATTCTTTCAACATTTTTTACCTCTCTTTTTTTTTTTTATATCTGTCATTTCATATTTGTGTCACTGATTTTTGTTGACTTTTATCGGGAATTTTGAGAAATATTAAATTAGATCTTTTATACTCCATCTTTTCTTCACCCTTTTTTAAGCCAAATAAAAGAACAAAAACTTAAGAAAATAAACCCAAATATCGAATTCGGCCCTCGAAATTTAAAAATCGGACTTCGAAAATTATATATAAATAATTTAGTATATGTGTGCGTGCGTGCACGCGGGTGTGTAAGTTTTTCTTATTTTTTCAATCGGTTGTACAAATCTTAATTTATTTCAAAATTTTAGGAAAAAAAAAAAAATATTTCCCTAAACTACACTTAAACACTGATGATTCTTCTGGTGCTGTTACTGTGGTAGTGTCTATGAACAAGTAGAATATTGGAGTCTGGCTTAATTCAAATTGTTTTTTCAACTATTTAGCCCGTTTTTTTTTTTTTTTTTTCGTAACGCTTAAAATAACAAAAATATTATGATTTTAAATTTTGGTCTTCCTCTATACTTCCCTCTCCTTTGGCCAATATCAAAAACTGAATATTTATTTATCGGTCTACCAAGAGAGGCTTATTCACCGAATTTGATTTCATAAATTTAAAAATTATATAAAAATTTTAATGGAACATATACTGAGCTTGTCCAATGCACGATTGGATATATCCCAACGTGAATAGCTTTATTGCTCAATGGTAAATTTGCACTATTTCTATAACAAAATAAAGTGTCAATGACATTTATAGTAACTTTTTTTTTTAAATTATAATAATAAGGCAATATATTATTTTATTACCTATTGATTTCTAATAATAGATGCAGAAATAAGTGTGTTTTTAAATAACTTTTTTGTTCACCGATAAAAGAAGATACTATAGATAGAATTGAATTTGATAAAAATATTTTGTATTATCATACAAGGAAACGCTATAAAAAAAAAATTTTATGACTTGTTACTTAGAAAAATTCTTTTACATCCGCCATGTTTTCTGCAAATGCAGTTAATGTTCCCCTCCCTAACTCTTCATGACTTTATTTTAAAGAAGAATAAGATTTCCCAACAAAAGTTTTATTAAAATCGACGGCAGTCTTACATTTCTAAATGTAAGTTTTGAAACAGTTTATGTATGTATTCATTTATTTAATACGCTGTATGTCTGAATATATTTATCCAGAGAGGATTAGTACAAGAAGGATGCTCTCAACAGCTGATGCGAAGGAAGGAAGGAAGGATTTTATTTCGGAGCATTTGCGATTTTTGAAATCCTCTTATCTTCAGCCGGCGGTGAAGAATTACGTTCCAACTGAGAAATGGTATTCGCCAGCAAACATATAAGACATCCCACGACCGAAAAGGGTTCCGGGCCAGCTTAGTGTGCAAGGAGATCAACTTGGCAATCCCCTGCCACACAGGCTGTTTGACTCCTTACAGAGATTATATCAACAATCCTTGTCTCCCTTCAAGGGCTTTCATAAGGACCATTTTATACTGTTTTGAATGTAACTCAGAAATATATCTTGAAAATATATTATTTATATATTAAATTTGTGGATGTCAATTCTTCCAACAACAGTAATATTAACATCATAGCAATGGGGTGATTTATGGAGAGTCTCTTGCTTTAGAATAATTAAATTATGATCATATATAACAAAAATGTTTTTAAAAATTTGTTTTAAATTGTATATTTAATAAAATATTTAATAATCTAATAATGAGAGGGAATAGAATAATAAATCTATCTGTCCCAGCCAGGAATCGAGTTTGGATCTCCTGGTATCCGGGCCGGTACACACGGCTAGTGTGTTGAGAATTTAATAAGTTATCTAGCTCGTCCCGGTAGTGTAATGAAAGCATACCGGCCCGGAAAGCAGGAGATCCAGGTTCGAATGGAACCCCTGACTGGGACAGATAGACTTTTTTATTTTATTCCCTTGCATTAATTGATTTAAATTTACGTGGGATAATGAACCACAACTAAATTAATATTTATAATATTTAATAATGTATCTTCAAGAGCAGTAAGACTTTCTGCTTTTCTATTGCGAAGAGTTATGAATTCATTTTTAGCTTAAATCGATTATTTATACAATGGGTTTTTAGGGAAAAAAAATCAAATTGAATGATCACAATATCTCCTTTCTTATTAATCTCATAAAAAGTATTAATAGATTAAAATAGATGGGATATAAAATTTGTATAGGTAATTCCCTGTAAATATTTTTGACAAAAGCAAACATAAGATGTTTAAAATTGTAACTATGAATGTCGGGGAATTTCTCCCAACCTATCTAGAGTTAACCTAAGTTATATTTTTACTTTTTTATTACTTTACTTTTTACTCTCATTGCCTTGTTTGTTAGATCACATTTAACATTTTACCTTATTTATGTAAATGTGAAAACTCAGGTGAAATGTCTTTAGATTACCTCGCTATTGTGTAAGATATATTTTTTTTTTTTTTTCATTTGAAACGAGCGTTTGTGATTATAATGGTATTCTTACCCACGCGTCTGCCTACACACCAACCCACAACCTTCAATATACATACTGAAAAATTTTAAAAATATGACCAGGATATTTTTTCTCCTTTTTTTTTTTTTTTTTTTGGCTGAATTACCTAAAGTAGATCAAGCTACTCACATTAGTACCTTTTATTTATTTACTTAAAGTGTCAGCATCCCTTTCAATCCCTTAGGGTCATGGAGGGAAGGGCTATCTACAGTTTGCCACCCCATTATAAACACCCATAGCTCAGGATTAGCTTTTATTTGTAAAAAAAAAAAAAAGATTACCCTCGGCGGGATGCAAGACCAGTACGGATCCACCCTGGGCTACCCCTCAAATCGGTACCTTCACGCGACTTTTGAAAAATATCAAAAGATTTTCATGGATCTTACTTTGAAAATTTTAAAAATATAGTCCATTCAAAATTTCATATTCTATTGGATGACGAAAAAGTCATCGACTCTGTAATAAACTTTAAAAAAAAAAGTTAGGGCTATTAAATCTTATCTAGATGCATTTTCAGTATACTTCTTTTCCATTCTCTCTCAATTTCTTCTTTCTTATAAATTTCATAGTTTCCAAGCACAAAGAAATTACTATGTACATCCACATAATAACTATTCGCATTAACAACTCATTATACCTCACCATGACCTATTGCTAAGAAATTCTTCTTCTTGATAATATCTTCTCGCTTCTAAAATTATCTCCCTGGCCGAAGGTTGACACGACAATTAAGAAAAAAAAATTTCATACATTTATCCCCACACATAAATATATACATATTCATAAATACATAGACACACACAAATATATATATTCTTGTAACTGTTATATTTATTGTTACCCAAAAGAACCAACCCCTATTCTGGCCAAGTCCTACCCCTTGGCTCCCAGCGTCCTCTATTTGGGGTCAAAAATACCTTCGGCGTCTGCTATAAAAAGAATCTTGGGCGCCTCACCCCTGAAGCCATTCCCCTCTTTCTAGCCGTATTTGTAAACAAAACCTTTCAAAAGCCTTTTCTATTAATCTTTTCTCTTTGGAAACTCCACCTAGAACACTCTAAGTAAATTTATGTGACGCAGAACACATAATCTATTTTTCTAAGCTCTAAAGTAAAAGTAAATTAACATTAAACAAATTTTAAATATTTTTAAAAATTTTAACAATATAACTATATTATGGTGGTCGGAATTAAACAATCTTCATTTAAAGCAGATAATTAAAACATTGTAATCTATAAAAATCAGACAATAAACATTATATAAGTTGCATACAATACAATTTAAAAGAAATCATCAAGCAATGTATTTATTTTTTTAAATCACACAATTACCATAGCAATAAGAAATACATTAGTAACAAGGTGGGGTCTACTTTTGCACAAAGAATTAGGAAGAATAATTAAAAGGAATGAAAATAACAACACATTCAAAATCAAAGTAAAGATAAATAACTATCGATTTTATACTGGACAATTGTATGGACAAGTTGACATACATTATTTACTATTTAAGATCAGTACCATGTGCCATGTCAGAAAGTGGTGTGACATAGAAATAAATTCTATTTTTTAAACAAGTTCTTTGAATTCGATATACTTTCAGGGAATAGTAAAAAAGAAAAATATCTCTGAAGGCATTTCTTTCAAGAACAGCCATTAGCATAATTAGAACAGGTTTGGAACTAGTTCATAGTTCGTTGGAACAGTATGGCTTTACCGCGCACTCTCTCTGATATGTTTGGGGAACTAATCCCAGGGTCGATGGTACGAGTCTTTGTAATTTAGCGTTTTTGTTCACAAAAACATTCTACACTGGAATTACTGTCAGTTAAACGCAAGAACTACTTGTTATCTCTACATTAAAATCAGCTTTAATAAATAAAAAAATAAATAAATAAAAAAGAGAAAAAAAAAGGTGTATTGTTCCAAGTATACCATATTCTCATTTCAACTCAAATTACAAAGACGTAACTTTAAAAAAATCATTTAAGTATCAAAATCAAAGTTATATTTTCAGGCACATTTGTTGATAACATTACATCTGGTATAATTAGATCAATAAAAAACTTTACAAATAAAACACTCTGTAAAAGCTATTCTTCAATGGTTTATCTTCCAACAAATGTAAAATTATTTTAATATTTCGATAAATAATAATTTTTTTATAACCTTTATTTACATATTATTTCTCTTAAAAATAAATAAAAACATTTTGTAATTTAATTACAATGAATAATAAAAAGAAAAATGAAAGTCACATGAGAAGAGAAGGTGACCAGTGAGACCACTCTCAATAAAAATATTATTAAGTAAAATTTTATTATTTTGAAGACCAATAGTTATAATCTTCAATGTTATTTGAGTTTATATATAATATAATTTTATAAAGTTTTATTTTATGCAATAAATGTTTATTAATGTAGAAACGTAAGAATGTTACTGCGTTTCCCCCACTCTTCCCCCAAGGCCACTCTTCCCTCAAAATTTATTGGCATACTTTTACGCCTATTATTCTCTCCTGCTTTTCAAACAAATTTCGTTATTTTCTCTTATCTCTAAAGAAACCCTCGGAAATCTGCTTAATTTACGCTACTCCTGCTTAACATAATTTTGTAAGGGGGGTAATCCTGAGGTCAATACATTTAACTGGTTTAAAATTTAAGCCAATTTAAAATTTCAATAATTAATTTAACTTAATTTGAGAATTTGAGAGTGGTGTCACTGGTCACCTCTCCTCATGTGACTTTCATTAATGTCATTTTTTTTTTTTTTTTTTTTTTTTTTTACAATTCATTGTAATCAAATTACAAAATGTTTTTATTTATTTTTAACAGAATTTAATATATAAATAAAGGTTGTAAAAAAAAAATTTGAGTGATTTTACCAATTTCTCATTTAATTAGTCACTTCTTAGGGACAAGCACAAACTAAATTACAAATATCAAAAAAATAATTACAATAGTTTCTAGTTCACATTACTTATAAATTTTAATTTAAGAAATTTTATTTTAGTATTTTAGATATGGATCAGATAAAATATAAAAACACATGACAATTTGTGTCTCAAGCACTCTCTAGCTCAACCCAATCATTTACAGGATCTAGATAACCATAAATTTACAGGATAATTAGTGGATATTCAACAAAAAATATGGTATGGAAAAAGAGTAAAACTCATTTACTAAAATGGCACCAATTCTAGATCGATAATTTAGGCTGTTATAATAATGTTAATTACATAATCCTTATATATTACATGAGGTTCTAGTTTATGTGAAATTATGTAGTTCTCCAAAAGAATTGGAAAATACCTGCAGAGCAAAAATCCTAAAATTCATAAAATTATATTCAGCCGAGAAAATCTGATTGATCAAACAGAAGTTCATTTTCAATAAAAAGAATTACAAAATCAATTACAAATTATTTTATATTAATAATATATGTAAGAAAAAAACTATCGAGGAATAATTTGCAGTGTATTTTTTATCGCTTCCCACATTATCATCCTGACCGCAATTTTTTCCCCCAATGAAATGATCATCCAATAATAGGTTACAGACATGAAAAAAAAATGCTAAGAAATTCTTCTTCTTGATAATATCTTCCTG
>KZ808241.1:145610-158864 GCA_000696205.2 Oncopeltus fasciatus
GGGGGGGGGGGGGGGGGGGGAGAGAGAGAGAGCGAGAGAGCATTGGCCTCAGATAACTAGCGATGTTTAAATGTGCACGAACACATACGTTATAAATTAATAATAAAAACAAATAAGCAATATATTAAATAATTTAAAAGAAGTTTTCATTGGTTTTTTTGTACTTTAGATAATGGTAAATATGAATAGAACACATTAAAATATTTATTATATCAAACTGGACTTGCAAAATTAATTTCACAGCACTATATTTAATCAATAAATTAAGAATTGTTACTTACAAATATATTTGAAATTTAAATCCAACCATAAATGCACATGAGAAATAATCAGTGTTTCAGCCAGGATGAGAAAAATAAAATAATCCAAAATTATTGGGCAATTATTTTATTTTATTATTGCCAACGTTTCGACTTTACTTGTAAGTCATCATCAGGGCGATAATGATGTATCGAGATATCTACGAGGGTGGTTTAAGGTCACATCTCAGACTGCAGACGGGCAACTAGCCGTTGAGCATGTCCGACCATTGTTGTTTCAATTTTTTCGTAATGTTTATTTTCAAACACACAAATTAGCTATAAAATATTGAACTCATTGTGTCCATATAAATAAATTGGGTCTACTAAACTGTTAAATTGTTTTTATCATATTTTAAATCTAAAAAAAAACACCTACTCCTATTCTATAGTAATGTTTATTTAAACAAATAAAATTAGAAAGATTGTTATTAAAAATTAAGAGGTTACAAGAGATTAAGATAAATTTGTTATCATGTCTCCGGTATCAGTATAACCTCCCACTCCTTACCGTGGATTTTTCCTGAAGAGTTAAATCTATTTTGTCTATTATAATTTGAATACTAAAGGTCGAATTTATTTTTGTTAAATAAGAATTACATCGGTAATATTTACCATTATAATTTCAAGTCCAAATGTATGTGTAATTTAATTTATCCCTTTAGATAAACAACTACAAAAAGAATTGCATATAATACATTTAGCTGTACTTAAGTATTTTTTTTTTTTTTGAGGTGGGAGATAATTGAAATAGTTCTGCTGTTATAGCTGGGGTAGTTATTTTCAAGCTAACTCCATTTCACAAGTACACCCCATCACTAGAGTTAATTAAATTTAAATCAGTAGCAATTGCCTTTTTCCGTTTTACATTTGTTCTTTACATCCCATTGCTGTCTGTCAACTACATTTACAGGAAGGTCTACACTAAGCAAAAAGAACGTAATCTAATCAGATTTCCTCGGTTTCTGCTTAGTCTGCGCATTAATTATTTGATAGTAAATAAAGTAATTTAATTTACAAGAGGTAGTTGACCGTAAAATTTTAACCGCGTTCAACCATCCTATTTACATTCGTAAATGCCTACCATATCAAGAGTTTTAATGATAAAAATGATAATGACGAGAGTATTTTACAATCTATATTGTTCAAAAACGCATGCATTCAACGGCGTACAAAAACTAAATCCCTATTACTGAGATTTACTCTTGTATATTTAAATTTATTTCGTTACGCAGAAGCTTCAAAATCTAAGAAGATTTCCCATGTTTCAATCAAGTATATATATATATAGTATATAAATAAGAATAAATGGCAAAATGAAGTTTACAAGCTGTAGTTGTTAACAATAAGCGTAAAAAATATTGCCATGAAACTTAGCTCTACTTTATGAATAGTAAAAATTGGAGAATCGCACAACCATACCTGTTACATTCGTAAGTTCATTCCATAATAAGTTTCTTTTTTTTTATATATAAGATTATAAAGTATGAACAATAGTAAATTACTTTCTATACCAATTATTTTCAACAAACTTTGTCGAAACTATAAAAAAAACACGAAGACAATACTATTATCAATTTCGGACTCACTCAATCCCCTTCCACAATCACTGTTTTTAACTGTTTAAATTAATAATGTGCAAGAAAATCTTAAATATCGCAATTGTTTTATATGTTTAGAAATAAAAGTGTCAGCCCAACACTGGAAATTACTGTCATAAATTAATAGTAAGTGTTCTTTTTTTTTGTTTATATATATATATATTATAAAATGNTAATAATACTTTTTTTTTTGTGTATTATGTAATCCCATGTAAATTTTAACATTTTTTAGTGTAAGGGAACAGAATAAAAATTGCTAATAATAATATTTTAAATTTCATTTTAACCCTCTTTCCGCCACGATTGATTTTTGCAATTAACTAACTTACCTAACTTTGTTATAAAAAAAGTTTATATGCAGAATTTGAAAAATGGCGAAAATAAATTTAAATATTCTGGCTGATGTTTCGGCCTAAATTCCAGGCCTTCATCAGGGCATAGGGGAAATGAAGGAACACGAAGCCACGTAACTCTTATTAGCTACAATAGAGTAGATGGCAGTGTTTGACACATAGTTCACAACTTCCTTACATTATATCTGCACCATAAGGAAGTGGCCTAATATTCAGGCCGAAATTTTGACTAAAAAACTAAACTTATTGACCGAATCCACCTTCTCAAATATTAAATTTTTATTTTTTACACCAGTAAACGTACTCACTATGACTGAAATGGGATGACAGTGAGTAAATTTACTGATCGTCAAATAAGTCGTGTAATGAGATTAATTTATCGACTATAATGTATGTGAAATGTATTCCACAGTGCTTACATTGAAAAACATTTTTGCAAAAATCCTTGATAAGTAAGACATTTAAAAATGAGTTAAGTTTAAGTGCCTCATTCTCCTTTTCACTTCTTGGCTATAAAATTTTAAAATTCCTTCTTTCTAATTCATTAAAAATTGAGGGAATTTTTTTAGCAATTTATTTACACATCATACTGGGTGGGGGGGGGGGGGGGAGAGAGAGAGAGCGAGAGAGCATTGGCCTCAGATAACTAGCGATGTTTAAATGTGCACGAACACATACGTTATAGAAGTTGCCAGACTTCCTCTGCTTCCCACAAACTCAATTTATCTGGAGGAGATGAGAAGTCCAACACCACGTGTCCAATCTGTAGAGACAGCGAGATGTCCGAGCTGGAAGAGATGGCTCCAGGCTAATGGAATAGTGATGGGACTGGAGAGATTTCGTGAAAGACCTCGAGAAATTTAAGGAACGGGAACACTACTTTATAAAAACCCTTCCTTATTCAGAACCCTTCCACTATAGTTTATTTTCTTACATATTCCATATTTTTATTTTACAATAGTATTATTAAACATAAAAAAGTTGCTAAAATTTTAATAAAATTATTATATGAATTTTAATATCATATTTTTAAGATTGGACATACGACACAAAGTTTGGGAACAAAAATGTTACATTCAATAGTTTTTTTTTTTTTTTTTTTTCGAAAATAGATAAAAATGTCGCAGGACCATTCATTTGTGTAGAATCACAAAAGCATCAGTTAGAAAAATAACCTTTGGAGGCAGGGCACGAAGGAAAAAGATATTCCTGAAAATTACACTAAAGAGAGATGGATATTTCGTTATCTTTTGGTTTATAGGACTATTTTTATCATTTCATATATTTTAATTTAACCTCCATTACACAATAAGTATCAAATTTTTATGATTTAGGGCATATTATATGAAAGGATAGAATCTATATCTCAAATACTAGTGAATTAAGTTCAGCATTTTCGATTGGAAGAAGTTGAAAGACAATATAATTGTTATTCGATTTTCGGTTTTTACGAGTAATCTACATCAAATTTGAGAGATGGGGTGGATAATCTGAAATATCATAAATCTATGTTGCCATTGTCCCAGACAGGCTTGTATTTAGCTTTTGGTCCATCCACCAGGGAAACCGATGGATTTAAGATTTGCCATCTAAAGTTTATTGCAGGTCAATAGCACGCATTCGTAGTGAAAGCAATTTGCTCATTCAGTACTGAATCGTTCATTCCTGACTGTTATTTTCCATGATTCCTCTTTGGAACTAATGCCCGTAGTAACCTCCATTTACAAGACACTGAAATCCTCCCTTGGAAAAATTATAAACTCTTTGAGGAGAGGTTAGTCAGGGGTCTTGTGAGCTGAAGAATTAAAAACTGATTTTGTAAACAATAAATTCTTAGATGATTTTATTTGTGGTTCGGTCAAGGTAGATCAAAAAAACACAAATTTGAATAAATGTATTTTTTAATAAAGGATTATCTGCCGACGTTTCGGCTTACATTGCAAGCCATCTTCAGGGCTATCATGAAGATAAGAGAGGACGTCCTGTCCCTAAGTTCACATTTCCATGGCTGAAATCATGGAATCATGGCCCCGAAGCCCTGAAGCCATCTTCAGGCTTAAATTCTTCATGAAGATAACCCTTTATTAAAAAATACATTTTTTCAAATTTGTGTTTTTTGGATCTACCTTGACCGAACCCCAACTAAAATCATCTAAGATCAAAAAACTCTCCTTTTATAAACAATAAAGTTTATTTTTTTATTCATTTTCACCAATGTTTTGGCCTAAATTTCAGACCTTCATATGTTATAATACAACACGTAAATAAATAAATTAAATAATAAAACTAAGTGTAATCAATTATATAAAATGCATGAAAAGTGGATACTGTACATACGTAAGAGAAAAATACAAATTATAAAAATAACATACTAAAAGAGGTGTAAGGAGCTGAGAGACTCTTGCTAAACAGTAACTAAATCATCAGTAATTATTTAGTTACTGTTTAGCAGGAGTCTCTCTTACCTCATTTGCCCTGATGAAGGCCTGAAATTTAGGCCAAAACATAGGTGTAGATAAATTTTTTTTTTCTAAATTTACAAATCAGATTATAATTTTTCAGCTACCAAGACAAAATCTTTGACTCGCTTCTCCTTATTAAGCTCGACTAGTTACCTCCAAACTAATAAACTTTTTCTTTAATTTACAAACAAAACTTTGATCTGGGTGTTTTGTGCTTTGTGAATGGGGATAGTTACCCAGGGGCTGCCTAAACTGAGCAGATTTCGTTAGAAACATAAACAACATCATAAAAAATTTACTCGGCTTCAAGACAATAAAGTAATGCTTTGATAAAAGGTAAGCTCGCTAACGTAACCTCTAGGCCGAGCGGAAAGAGAAGAGGCACATTTTCCCATAAATGTTACATAACATAACTATCATTCACTTATGGACTTCTTCAATTTACAAGAAAGTACACCTCTTAGATAGCACCTCTAGTTAAATTCATAAATATGTCCTCCAATAAGTCCTTTTGCCCGTCGTGGCGTGGGCGGGGGTGGGCTGGGCTTTCTCCGCGGCGTCTTGCTGGCGCTCATGAGGCGCCCTGGGGGATGTGGTCGGCTTGGTCCAACCGAGCACATCCTCTTTCACAGGGCTGTCGCCTAAAGCAATGATGGACCTTATATTCTATTAAAATGATGGGCCGCGAGGCGCCGCGGGGTGGGCTCTGTCTGTCTCTGTCCGTCGGGATGGGGCCTGTGACAAGATCAACTTAAAAATAAAATATGGAGGGCGCTGATAACCTCTGCAGTTGAGCGCCATAAATCCCCAATAAACAAACAATAAGTCCTTTTTTTGGAAAAATTTTATGGGACACACCTTTTTGAATATTTTTCTTAATTTCGTTTTAATGAAATCTGTGTGTGTGCGCGTATGCGTACATAAGAAATTTAAAAGCACAGAGTGCATGAAGAGTATTAAATTTTCAAAGGAAAATTGTCTATCGAGAAAAAGAAATATTAACTGTTTTAAAATACATATACATAAATATACACCCCCAAACATCACAAGAAGTGCTACAGCAGATTTTACTGACCTACTTTTTTCTACGCAAATCATTATGAAGCGACATCAAAGCTGAACCGCCCCCAAATTTTCCCAAATGCCATATTAAAGAAATTCCCACAATATTTTCATTCTTTTTTTTTATATAAAAGGAATATGAAAGATAAATTTTTATAAGATTACAACAGAAGCGAATAATTTATTTGGAAACAATTGGGCAAGGTAATATTTTAATAATTATAATAGGAAAATAAAACATAATTCACAAAATGTCCGTCACTCAGGAGGCAATTTGCATTTATTTATGAACCTGTATAAACTAAGGGAATTTCTGAGGAAATTCTGTATTTGTGGAATATTTGTGATTGAACTCCCCTGGTCATATAATCCTCCACAGTTATAAGGTACATTAGTTATGTGAAAAAAAGTTTCAGTAAAGGTCATCCAACCATCTATCTACCTTAAAATCAGATGGACTTAGTTTGAGGATTTTTGGAGATATATGTTATTTCAGTTACCATCAAGCTCATACTGTGAAGTACCCAAATTCCTTTATACTGTTCCCTTAGCAGTCAGCAAATGGATCCATATTATGTGATTTAAGGGAACGTATCGTTAACTGAAAGCTACGCCAGACGCTACACCAGGGACCTACTCTCTCCTTGTACAATCAATCCTCGAGCAGCCATATCCGTCTGTCAGAGCCGATCGCAATCGCCCAACAACCACGTGATCCTTAGCTTACCGCTGTCAGTGTACAACTTTAATATTGCACGCTTTGAAATGACCTGTCGCTTTACCTGCTTTCAGGGGAGGAGCTGTGTAACACAAGCAGATTACGTACGTTTGATTAAATATAATCGTAAATATGAGTAATTGAGCAAATTTATAATCACAATCCGGAGATAACAGTGACCGTATGTGAAGTATGACCACAAAGCATTGCTCTACACTAGCCGCGGAGTAAATGTGGGGAAAGGGCTCGCGCTTCGTTTCTTATTTCGTTAATTTTATCCTTAAAAAGGTTTATTTATAAAAATGTTAAAGGACATAAATATTATAAAAGTAAATTTTACACCTATTTTATATTAATTTTATTTGTTTGTGGTGCTAATAATAATGAATATATAATTTTAGTATTCATCTATTACCTGTATCCACCTCCATTGATTTAGCCTTTTACGAACTCATCAACAGTTTGCAATAAGAAGCTTAAATACCAAATTTGGTTTCGTTATTTTAAAAATTTTGGGCACTAGACATATAGGTACTATATATATATAATAAAAGAGAAAAAAAACTTGCTAAACATTAAGAAATGTTAATAAAACCGCTAAGGTTTCATACAAGAGGTAATGACTAGATCAATCTCTAAAGTTGATTCCATGAATACTCTAGGCCATTTTCATCTTGTTATATAATAGAAGGGCTTCTGGGGAGCGACATTTAGTGGCAGTCAGTGTCAGTGAGAGTCAAGGATCCTACCGAAAAATATTTTTTATGTCAAGTGAGTTAAGTTGTTAAGCAAATGATAAGCACTTCTCTATTATTTGACTGTATTTATAATTTAGTGTAAGTAGTTTTGTTATTTTAACTTGTTTATTGGAAGTTAATAGGTACAATAGTTTTATATAGTCTTATTGTATTTATTAATTATATATNTTTATCAGCAAAATTATATTCAAAATATAAAATTAATATTTTATGACGTAATAATAAGAAAATAATTAGCTAAAAATTTAAATTTAAACATTGATTAATAAATTGTGTTAGGATTTTCTCTGACATACAAATTTTATTTCGTTATAGAATTCTTTGTTCGTTCAAAATGTGTTATAACCAAAAACTAACAGAATTTGATTAAGGAACTATGCCAAATGTTGATGGTAGGCTCACAAGATGACATGGTCGTCGCAGCACACTTAGAATGTATCTCAGGATGACACAAAAGATTCGTGCATGAATATAAAAAAGATTTTTACCCAAAGAAAACATTTTTTTTAAATAACATATTATGGTGGTTTTATTCAATAAACAGTCTCAAAGATATATTCTCAGAAGTTCATAATTTAGTAAGGAAATCTTCATACATGAAGGAGAAATATGTCCACATGGGAGACTCCTTATTTTCTTAAGGGGGTGGAAGAAGGAAGAAAAAGTTTCCCCTAAGGGATGGTTCGTGATAAACACCCTGAAGAAAGCATATATGTCCGGTCAGAAGTAGCAGTGGGGGGATGGGATTCAAAAGGAGACTCACCAGCCCCCACAAGAAGACATACTCCTGAGGAATCCTGTTTGCTTTATGAGGGTCCACATTTCCTATTCCCAAATCGAGTCACACTTCTTCCCACAACAGAATCAAACTCACAAGAAGAAAGTTAGCTTGTTCTTATCCTGGACATGTCCCCGTCCGCTCGAACAAGATGGAGAAGAGTTCAGAAGCCTAATTGAAAATACCACTTCTCGTGTTTCTCCTTAATAAAAACTGTAATAATTAATATTAAACAGTTTCATAATAATAATATTACAATAATACTAAAATTATTATTGAAAGTTCGACAATGTCTTCAGGATGGCTACATTTTTAACTGTGAACAGTTTTGTAACAACTGAACACGTTTAATCACTTCTAAAGAAACAATTGCTGAGAGCTAACAAAACACGTCCTCTCTCTACAATGGCTGCTGTCGAACTCAACTGTAATAATATAGTGTTTTTCTAAAAATCTATAGAATTAAAAATAACCAAATAAACTGATGACTCGGAAAATTGACTCCCTTTATAAAAAATAAATAACCAAGTTACATTCAATTTGGTTTTATTAAAAATAAACATAAAAGCAATCTAAATCCGACATTTTTAAGAGTAACTGAAAATTTTCTATTAAATATAAATAAAAAAATGTTACAATAAATTAAAATAGAACACAGAAATTCAGCCACAAACAGAAAATTCCAGATTCTCATGTTTTAATAGGGAAATTAATTAAGAAAGTTGTGTGAGTAATACACACTAAAAGTTTTGAACAATTAATGAGAGGGAATAGAATAAAAAATCTTTCTGTCCCAGTCAGGACTCGAACCTGGATCTCCTGCTATCCGGGAAAGCGCGTTATCAATTATGCTACCGGGACCAGTCTGATAAGTTATTAAATTCCCCACACATTAGCGAGAGCCTAACCCACGATAAAGACGAATACATCGTCTTATGCTCGAAGGAGCTGACAATGTCTAGCTATTTATCGACTCTCGTTATTTACTTTTTAAATTTTCATTTATAAATATTTATTTGTGGTTTATTATCCCTCGTAAGATTTAAAATTTACGTGGCATAATAAACCACAACTAAATTAATATTTATAAACTAAAAGGTTTGGTTAAGGCCCGGTTTTGGAGCTATCCAACATTAAATTCCTTATTTAAAACAAAGCTTCTAATCGAAAAAGCCCATATAAATGCATACAAGTATACATCCTCCCCATGGTCTATTTTTCAATGTCCGTAATCGATCGAATGGTTTTAGAGAAAGACAAAAATAAAAATTGCCAAATTTTGAAAAAAAAATTGCTATGGATTATGGATGTAAATTGTAGTTTTCTAACATTGACACCCTATAAAAATTTTACAAAAAATACACATCGATTATTATATGAAATAAAGTAATTTAAAGGAGAAGTTAGTCCCTCTTGTTTTCTAAATTAAGGATACCATATTTGGTATATAAAATATCTATTGCAAACCGTTCAATGAATTTATTATTAGTCTGAGGAAGGGCTGGAATTTTAAAAGAGCTATTTAAGAATGTAACTATGGATGCAGAGCGCATAGTGGCTCCTACCCTCCCACTTAAACTGGAGCCAGTCTTATCCAAATAACCTTGAACATTTTCCAGCTGTCATATTAGTTGTTTATTCTTATCTAGGCCGATTTTTACCATTCGACTCAGCTTACGTTGGACCTCTATGCTGGAATTTTGTATAAATTCCATTATTTAGAAGAATTCAATGGGAATTCTCCAGGCTCGGACCACTGGAAAAGATCTGCAGGGGGGAGGAAGGCGGGTCATAACCCAAAAAGAGCCTTCTTCATTCCAGCCAGCTATGACCCTCAGGGCCTCATTTCGGGATTCCTAAAATTTCAGAGGTCAGAAGGGGTGAGTATGTACAGAGTAAACCCCCCCCCCCTCCCTTCTTTCTATGAAAATCAGCGACTTCCTCCCCTACTTTGTGATGAAATTGTGACAAACCCCTACGAGGATTACTCACCATTTTGTGCAACGTTAATCTCTCGCGTAGCAAAATTTATACAGATCAGCAGATCTACTTGCATTGCGCAATTTCCTCATACTCTGTGTTGATTTTGTGTTCCCGCGTACAGAATACATTTTCCCAGCCTACAAGTATGACATTTCATTTGTGAAGAATCAGGTGTGAGCCATTCTCACTAATTTACACGTTTTCCTGAACAAATTCTTTTTGAATTAATAAAAAAAATATAAAAAAATCTTCTTGCAGGAGCTGAGAGTAATATCAGTATATTTCCCACGTTTCAATTAAGGTGATAAAAAAGTGCTAGTTCTTGAGAAAATGTACCAATGTAACTACAATGCCTTAGTGTTTCTCCGCACTCTATTTATATAAATAAATAAGTGTTTCTCATTTAATCTTATATATATATATATATAATATTAAATGAGAAAATGTATCTTACATGTCGGAAAAACACTAAGCGTAAAATCATATTTGGTGTTTAAAAATTGATTGAACGAAATAGGTGCAAAATGTAAATTTCCTAACAATAATTTATATCAATAACATTATCAATTATTATTATTTATAACATTATTTAGGGAAAAATATTAATCGACGATATGAATCATCAAGTAAAGTTAGCGATTCTCTTTTTCCTCCTTCGATCTGCCAAGAGCCCAGCCATTACTGGCTTACATCTTTCTATATTGTCCTTAACTTTTAATTTGTAATTATAAAATTAGTCATTTACAGTTATCTTTGTATATCTTCAAAGAAACGTTGATATATCAACTATATTAATATATTTGTGGATCTCCAATCCAATGTGCATGTAAAAGTACACTTATGTGCCCGAAATATTTCAAATAAATTAATCTATTTCTGCATTTAAGGTTGTTTCTGGAAATTTGTTAGTTAAAAGAGGGAGTATATAAAAATAAGATTTTTTTTTAATTTTATTTATTTATTACGTTTTTGGTAAAATAAATTTTTTTTTAATTTGATTACAAAAAGAAACAAAGAACAAAATAAAATAAAATTTAACGACAATCACATGAAGAGGGAAGGTGACACCAATTACACAACTTTCAAATTATTTACAGACTATATCCCCAGGACGTAACGGGGCCATCTTCGTTTGAGTAGACGGGGAGGGTTGTAGGGGTTGGAGTTGGAGAACAGGGTCTGTGCTAGTGGATAAGGATGGAATAGCAGTTTACTGTGGAAAAGAGTGAAGCCGGAAGAAATGAGGTCTTGGTATTAAAATCGTGTTGAAGAGAGGAGTTGGATACGAAACAGGGAGCATTTGCGATTATTCTGAGGGTTTTGGATTGAAAGGACTGGATTCTTTGGATGTTGGAAGACTTGGCGGCACCCCAGATTTCTACTCCGTAAGTCCAGATTGGTCGTAATAAGGTTTTGTAGAGCGTCAGTTTGTTTTCTATCGTAAGGTTGTAGCTCTTATTCATGATTTTATGATAGAAGTCCATGTCATTGATTGAGTTCTTGTTTTTTTTAATTTTAGAATGTTCATCCCATGTGAGTCGTGAGTTAAGATGAAACCCTAGGTAATATCAACTAAAAAAAGTTCCTCATTAATTAATATATAAATCATGAAACTTGATAAAAGTATAATTTAATTTACAGTTTATCTCGATTTCTCTTATCCAAGACTCTCTGTTGTATATCCTTATTTCTCTATGGTTCGGTTTAGAGCCGATAGAAGATACTTGCTATAGCAAAATACATTCTTTTTTTCTTTATTGTCCATTTTCCATTTGTAAGACCAAAGATGACAATTGTGTAAGTTTGAATCAGCACATTCCTCCTCCTGTGTGACAGGATGTTGGCTCGACTTGACGACACTTCAAACGAAAGGGGATAGCAGAGTTAGGGAAGGGAAACACTAGCCTGGTACAACCCTCCGGAGGTCCCTTCTCTTCCTGCGATTGGATCAATGCCAGGATCTACTACCAGGCCGCCACAGGACCTTTCGTCCTTTCATCGTCATATTCCTGTAGCCACTAACAGAGCTCTCTTCTTGTCTCATCTGTCTTCACAATCAACAGTCTGAATTTTCATTCAGATATATGATGCCTGAATTTAGGGAAGTATTATTAATTACTTTAAAAAGAAGCTAAAGAACTGTCCTACAAGTGATAAGTAAACTAAACACTAAACATGAGGAGTTTTTTTTTTTTACTGTAGAGATCATTAGTAGAGTGTCGACCTTGGCGGAACCCCAACAAAAAAATATCTACTAAACACTAAACAGTTTTCTAAATAACAATTACATATGAAAAGCAATGAAAATCCACCTTGTTGTGAAGCTCAAATAACCCTTTGTTAAAGAGGACCGTCTGTAGTAACGGAGACTATTTCTAAGTATTTCAATTAGAATACGTCAATATACTAAATTATTAAATACTTCTTAGATGATATTAGTTCAAGGTAGATCCAAATAAAAAATACAAATTTAAAAAAAGTGTATTTTTTAAAGGGTTATCTGCCAACGTTTCGGCTTACATTGTAAGCCATCATCAGGACTGTAGAAATACAATGTCATGAGAATACAATAATAATTGACAATATTATAAAATAGAATTAACATAATTTAATGTGATATCAAAAGTATGAATGTAGAAAGATATGTAAGAGAATTTAAAAAAACATGCAGACAACAA
Organism: Oncopeltus fasciatus; assembly: GCA_000696205.2. Taxonomy (NCBI): domain Eukaryota; kingdom Metazoa; phylum Arthropoda; class Insecta; order Hemiptera; family Lygaeidae; genus Oncopeltus; species Oncopeltus fasciatus. The sequence continues at coordinate 158,303 of KZ808241.1, forward strand.
CCTCTTAAAAAAAATTAAATAAATTAAAACAGTAATTGACTACACCTGCCTATCAATAAGACGAGAAAGGACGTCCTGTTTCTAAATTCACATTTCCATGGAAGGTACAAAGGGAGACCGGCCTGTTTGAAAAGGGGCAATAAAAAGGACAAAGGAAAAAAAGGGAAGGGTATTATTGGGAATAAGTAACTTTGGAACTGGGAAAAATCTTTGACAGGTTTATTGAGACGGAGGGCTGATGGTTTTTAGAATGTTGAAAATGTTAGAATAAGTTAAAGAAATTTGTTCTATGTCCGTTCTGTCGTTAACTGGATAGTGTTGTAAGTTAATGTGAAAGGTTTCAGAAAGAATGGTTGTGCTCTCGAAGTCAATTGTGTATTTCTACAGCCCTGAAGATGGCTTACAATGTAAGCCGAAACGTTGGCAGATAATCCTTTTAAAAAATACAATTTTTTTTAAATTTGTATATATATTTTTTTTTATCTACTTTGACCGAATCCCAACTAAAATCATCTAAGAATAATATCTACGGCCAACAAACTATCCATTAAAATTCTTAAGT
>KZ808241.1:164714-184384 GCA_000696205.2 Oncopeltus fasciatus
TTTTTTTGTCTGATTTTCAAAATTAACTCAAATTTAGAACTTAATTTTGAGATAACCCGAAAAGAAGAAAAAAATTTTATGGAAAGTAGGAGTTTACCATTTTGGCATAGGTGATATTTATGTAAATTTAGTTGATAATGAGAACCATAAAAAGATTGTGTTTTAAGCTTTAACGGTAGGAATTTGTTGATAAAAATAGTGCGGGAGTGTCTACTAAAGGTACAAATGAAATAAATAAATTGTGGACTGTAAAGTATATAACCTGTCATTTCATTACTTCTAATAATAAATCTTACAATGTAAATTTTCATTTGAGAAGAAGAAAAATTGTAGTAAAATGGAAAACATATAACTTAGGAGTAAATGTTGGGGTTTGAATAAGGTAGATACAAAAAAAAAATTTTTTTTAAATGTGTATATTTAATTATCTAGCAATGTTTCGAATCTCAACAGATATACCATATTTCATAAATTCATTGACATAAATATAACTAAAATTTATAGTAGTTTATTTTATATGCCCGAGAAGTCACTAGCCAGATCAATAAAGTAGACCATTGACTAGCCGTGTTAATTTCGTAAATATCTTCATAATCCTGTTAAGTGACAAAATTACATTAGACAATTACATTTTACATACATTAAATGCCATTACCTTCCTCGTAACACTAATAATTATGAAGAAATAACAACTATAAATTTGTATTTACCATTTCATCTTCCGGGTTGGACCGAGTCAAATTGTTGTTATTTGCCAAGCTTTCGCACATCATGTGATGGTTTCTTCAGGGCTTTTTTATTTATATATAAACATCGAACAACTATAAATTTTACTTTGCTTCTTTGTTGTTTTTTTTTCTTAAACTTCTCTTGGCGACATTAAGTTATTGAAAATGATTTTCTCCAGCTGTTTGCAATAAAAATCCTAAATATCGAGTTTGATTTCAATATTCTAAAAATCAGGGGGTCCAAAAAAATCTCGATTTAAATATTTCCATCTAACCAAATTAGTGGTTATTGGTACCCCAACAAGAACATTCTTCTTAGCAGCTTCCGTTTGGCAAGTCCTGCTGAAATTCATTCCCCCAGATGTGGTTCTGATAAGGGCTATGCTGTACCATTATTTCGCGCTGATAAGGGTACGGAACTAGTTTGTCTGAAGAAAAAAAATACCCGGCCGACTGAAGGCGGATACATAAATTGACCTATGGCCCTAGGGTCCATTCTTAAAACGAAAAATGTACAGATAAAACTTTAAAAATTTCTATTCCGAGGGATTTATTGACATCAATCGGATAAATTATTTTATTCGAAATTTAACAATAACTTCATATTGCCTCTTACTTCGGTTCATAAACCAAAAGGATTTGAGTCGTATGACAAAGGATGAAAAAGAACTCTTACAAATCTAAATTTCAAATTAATTAATTAATTAAATATATTTTAAATATTTATAAAATGGGTTTATTTAAATATTCTATTTATGATTAAAATAAGCACACTCTATGAAAATGAACTCCTTAATGTTAAAGGTTAACACACAAACACACACACATAATATATAAAGTAATCAAGAACAGGTGGGATTGAGAGTGCAGTACACACAAAAAAGTAAAAATCACTTGTGTGCNTCCTCGACATGAGTACAGGTATTTATTTTATGATTTAAGGGGTGCTAAGAGTTTTTGTGAATTAATCTATTTGTGGCTGTATTTTATTTTAAACACCATGTTTATTCCATGGGATGTTGGTTGACCGTTGATAATAGGGAGGAGGAGATAATCGGGGTTCGGTCAAAGGTTTATTATAATACAAAAACAAATTTGTGAAAACCAATATGTTTTTTATTTTTGTTAACGTTTCGGCCTGAATTTCAGACCTTCTTCAGGGCTATGAGGATAAATAAGGGAGAGAGTAAAGAATAAAGTGTACCAACCCATTGTTGCTGGGGTACAAATTGCAATTAGTCCTTTTCCCAAACTTCATTTAGTACCCTAGCAACCATGGATTAGTACACATCTTCTTGACTCCCTTCCTTCGTTATCCCCATTGTTTTGAATAAGGCCTAAAATTGGCAAAAAGAATTTAAAATAATTATCCCATAATTTTAAAGTATTTTATTAATATTATCCTGACCAAAACTCTGATTATCTCTCAAGCGTTAACATATATTTAAATTTACGTTTTACTTTCAAGATTTGTTCACTTGCTCACAATCTTTATCTTAAATCTTATCTTTATTTTCAATTAAATTCCTAGTTGATTCGCCTTTTTATGCCAAGCCTGTTAGTCTTGGGAAGAGCTAAAATGCTAAAACGTGCTTTTTACAAAAATTCTAACTCCCTCCCCCCTACCCCGGCCACCTCAGCTTGCAGAATAAGCCCTACCAAAGACATAAGCCCTCTCCACCCGGGGATCCTGAATCCACCCTTTTGTGGAGATAAGTCTTTGAAACCACCCTCTTTTTAGCCGGGCATATATATATATGAAGACCTTTCTGCCGTCCCACCCCCCCTCGCTGCCAAATGAAATTCCTTTCAGAAACATCAGTGGATACAAGAACTGCGAGCCATACATTCATGTGAGGAGTAAAGAAACTTAGTCCGATAGAACATGTTTCCAAGCACATGAGTGGTGAGTGATGAAAAATGATCGAGTAGTTAATTCACAAATTGCCGTTCTTGGAATATATTTAATTTTCAAATATCATATTTAAAAATTAAATAGTTGCAATTAGAATTTGAACCCTTAACGCCAGGATTGAGAGACCGAAATTGATTCCTTCTGTTACACCAACACCACACTATAAATTTAGGTCTTTCTTTAAACCCCATTCAGCTTCGTCCTTTTTAAACCAAAACTCGATTAAATTAAATTAATTTATTTAAAATTCCTCACTAGAAAGCCAAAATACTGAATCTTGTTTCTATATTTAAAAAAAAAAAGAGAATACCAGCCCTACACTTAGAATTCCATTTTTGAATATTTCCTATATTCCTTCCTGTGTTTTTTGTAAAAATGTTGCAGACACTATTTTATATATTTTGCTCGAATATACATTTTTTCTAATAATTTTTATTAAGATAAGTATGACTGAACACTAGCAAAATTGAACTCCCCTACACACTTACCTTCCCTGACGGTCCATACTCAGCTTTATTTTTTACTTATATTTCTTCTTGTTATTTTTCTAATCTTGTGAAATCAAATTGGTTATTTACTTTTGTATACGTCCATAAATAATTAAACAAATTTTAGAACTGAGTAGTTACGTTAATAAGAACGAGTTAAATAAAATATTTCATATATTAGTAGGAATATAGTTCATATGTTCCAATTCAACCTTCGACGATCTAATCCTTTCTTTTATTTTAAAATTATAAAATACTTCATTTTATTTATAAATCCTACTTCCGGGGCTAGATAGTTTTAAAATTGTTTTTCTCAGAGCTTTCGCACATATTATGAAGGCTTCTTCAGGTCCGAATAATGAGCTCTGTCAAGCCCTGAAGAAGCCATCACAGGATTTGCGAAAGCTCGACAATAAGTAATTTTTCGTCACGGTAAAGCCACTGAAGAATAATTTAAGAATGAAATAATTAGGTGGATTCCGTCGAAGTCTATCTAAGTTCTTCTTATCAATGACCCTTCTATAGATTCGATAATTGTAGGTTCGGTCATAAAAAAAATAAAATAAATAAATAAATAAAAATTTTGGCCGACGTTTTAGAAAATATATTTCCTTTCTCAGAGCCTAGAAAATACCAAGTGAAACATGAGATCTGTAGTCCAACGACTTTACAAAAATTTCAGTAAATCATTTATTAAATTAGTAAAAGATAACTTTCGAATTGTTAGATAAAGCATTATAATGGATAACGAAAATATTAAATCAAATATATATGCAATCAAAATTCGATAGTCAAAAAATAAAATGACAATAAAACTTATTCAAAGCAATTTTTTTTTTGCGTTGAGTTTCTTTTATTACTTTATTTTTAGTGTTAACCTCCCTTAAAACACTTAAGGTCATGGAGGAAGGGTTATCTACAGGTTACCACCACATTCTAAACATCCATAGCTCAAGACAAGCTTTTATTTATAAGTAAAAGATTGAACTGGGCGGAATTCGAACCCGCAACTACAGGATCCAAATACCATCCATGCCATGGATTACTTCATCTATCCTGGCGCTCCCTTTATCATTTATGCAAATAAATAAATAAGAACTACTCCAGGATCACTCTTATCACTCCCCCCACCCCCGTTCTACCAAGCCAGTCTTTCTTCTCCCGCCTGAGGACGGGGTTGTGATAAAATTATTTATTATTCATCCCTTATTATTAATTTAATAAATTACCACATCTCAAGATATGCACGGCTTCATAACACTTTCTGTTTCTACCTAACGTCTGTACAATCTCTACGCGGTCAATATCCATCTTGTAGCCGGTGTCCAGCGCATGTCTTGCCAATGCGGTAGTGATAAAACCTTCCTTCAATTCTCACTTGTTTTGTTTATTTAAGTATTGACTTGTCTCACAGTGATAGACTCTTAGGCGATCGGAACAGCTGAGTTTATAAACAACCCCTTGTCTTTCTGTAAGGAGTCCTTCAAGTTTTTTTTTAAAAAGACTCCAAAGAGAATATATATTACGGTAAGTCCCCGGTTATTCTTTATTTGCTATTTTCTTAATCTTTTGTGATAATCCGTCAATAAATGGGAAACAAAAAATCGGTCTACTAACAATTAAAGTTATTGTCTTAAGTCTTGCGTTCCTAATTATTCATGAGTCAATTTATAATTTTTTAGGGACACCCATTGATTTAAAAAAAAAAAAGGACTCTTTTTCTGTTCATCTGGGTATCCATTTTTGTTGGCAGTAAAAAAATATCTTCCTCGACATGAGTACAGGTATTTATTTTATGATTTAAGGGGTGCTAAGAGTTTTTGTGAATTAATCTATTTGTGGCTGTATTTTATTTTAAACACCATTTATTCACTACATTAATTAATAATATTTATATTATTTATTGAAATAAAATTCTAAATACAACTGTCCGTCATCATTTTTCGATATAGTGTCCAAAAGTGGTAAACAATTGTATTGTTCCAGTTCCACAGTAAATTTTATGAACTCAAGATACATAAATGTATTTACTACTTGTTCTACCGAAAAATAAAAATAAATGAAAGAATGAATAGTAATATATTTCAAAAAATGTCTAGAAATTCACCCATAACCTTATCAGAGCAGGGAGTTACCCGAAAGAAATCCAGTCTTCTGTTATTAAAGGCTGTCATTAAATACAAAATACACAAAACCACATTGCCCAGTATCGATAACAGTTATGACAGTCACAGTTACCATGTACTAATTTAATAATTTTTTTACTTACATTTAAACAGAGCCGATGGAATACAGTATGTACTCGTGTTCATTTTGTATTTTATTGGCCAAGAGCAAGAGAATAAATTTCCCAAAATTGGAAATAAATAAATAAATTGGTGTTTTCTTTATTTTGCTTTTTGACCATGAACCACTTTACAATGATAATAATATAATGGCCAGTAAAGCTATTTTGTTTGAAATTCCCGTCAATATTTACATTTCTTTCAGGAAAAACTGCTTTTATAAGTTCAAGGAAATATAAATATTACCTAAAAAAAATTATTTCACCATAACAAAGATAAACTTATCTGAGTTTATTTAGCTGTCGAGGCATAAAAAATTAAGGGAAGTCTTGAATGTATTTTCAATAAAAGCTGTTTGAAACGGTAGTTTGACTTTTCTTTTCCAAGATGGCCTCGTTCCTGGCGAGAGACGACCGGCTCAATGGGCAAACTTATTTTATAGTCCGCTTGTTTCAGCTTAACGCAAAGAAGGAAATTAATTAAAGAACTTTTTTTTTTTTTTCAACTTACTTCCAGAATTCCCATTACACATCCCTCGAAGCGGTTCCGCTGAAGGAAAGTCTTTGGGGAATTTATTGATCTAGTTGGTGTGTCTACTTTGGAAGCATGGGAGCCGGGTGGTCGCCCATCTAGGCGTCAGAGGGCATTACAGGAGCTTACAGACGTCTGCAGTTCTTGCAGAAGGCATTGCCTTGGTACTGTTATGGGTAACGGGTCAATAATAATTGACAGAACAGAGTGATAAATATAAGTTAATTTATTATAACAAATAAATATCCCTACTACCAGCAATCCAATCTACTGCCCTTACAAAGTAATAAATAAATAAATAGAAAATATAAATTACCTAAAGCTAATTACAGATATGTACATTTAAATAAATGGGCTTATTTATGTAGAGTTCTCAAGATAACTTGCTAGTTACTGTCACTTCAATGTTACCGGCACTGCAAAAGCCACCATTAGCCCGACAAGCGACTAACATTTAGTTACACTTATCACTGTAAATCAAAGGCTGAGACATGCCTAGGAGATTCTAAAAGAGATTTCTATGTAACTCTACTTTCCTTCCAATGGGGACAAAGGAAGCAGGTGTCATCCTTCAAATGGCCCCTTCCCGTACAGGCCTGGTATTCATTTCACCTACTTCCCAAGTATTTAACAGTATTGTCCCGACTTCCAGCTATAAGTACTGTGATAGAGTACAGAACATCAATTTGCTGGCTCATTTGTACTTATTCAAAATGATTAATTGATATATCGAATCCTCAGTCTGCTGTATTTTCAGCTTGGTATATAAAATGGTCGTCGTGTTGTTGTGGCTTTAATTTTTAGGATGCCGATGGCATCTGTTCGGGTTTATCAATCCTCTTTCTGCGAGTTTAAATCCCATCCTGGGGGAGCTTTTATCGAAAAATAAATACTATGCACAGGCAAGAATGTTTAGAATAGGGTGGTTACCTATAGATTACACTTCTCTTTAATAACCCTACTTGGTTAAATAAAAAGTTATGGCATTTTAAAAATTGATAGACTTATGGACTGTCAATGCCCAATTTAGAGATTAATAAATCAGTGGAACTTTATTTACAATAGATATACTTTAATTTTTTTTAATTAAAACATTTTAAAATAAAATATTTATTAGAAAATAATTATTCTAATTTCCTTTATTTAGGGTTTTTTTTAATTGCAAATAAACTCTATTGTAATATGCTGGAGAAATTAGTCAGGGTTTTTGCCAAGATCAAATAAAATACTCAAAAATTGTTGGGGTAATTATTTTATTATTTCCGAGGTTTCAACTTAATTTGTAAGTCATCATCATGATGTCTGGAGAGATCTTCTAGGAAGGTTTATGATCACATTTCAGAGTGCAGAACTAAACTGAGACTAAACCCTAACTTATTTCTCCAGGATAATACTCGACTGCCAACTAACCACAAACCATTGTCTATTGCAATAGCTATATAAATAGTAAATATGTATTTTATTTCCACACATTATTTTATTATTCTATATATAATTCTTCTGTTAATAAATTAACTATTTTATTGTCAGAGAGCTGTTTGAATTGTGCCAATACTTAAAATTCTTTAAATTTTTCTCCAGAAAATTAAAGATTTTATTCTCGACGTTTATTGGCTAAGCCTTGACCTATTATTTGTTTCCCTCCCCTCTCAGCTGTTGCTGGTTGGCAGAGATCTGCCATACCAAATTGGTAAAATAAAACGGTAACATGTTAGAACTTTACTGTAGTACAGCCAGAAGTCGATTGATGTAGGACATGACCAACTTTGAGCACTGATGATGAGGCACTAATTCAACAAACTATACAAGAACTATATAGATATAATTGTTGAATTCTAACAAAAAGTGAGTATAATATTCTTTTACTGAACGCAAATTGTCTACAATCATAGTCTGAATAAACATTTATATAAATCCATAATGCAATATTTATTGAACATTATTAAACTATATAAATAATTATTAGACATTTTTAATCTGAAATATATGGTACGAAGGAGAGCTGGCATGGCACATCTTTATCGGGTTTCGTTAGGGTTATTGGATATCTGTATTCGCGTGGGTAGAGCGCCGTGGAAAACAACGGCGCCGAATGATACCGAACCCGCAAGACATTGGGACGTAACAAATTGTTCTCTACCCTCCAGACTTCTAAAAAGCAAAAGCTAAATACAATCGAAGCACATAATAACAACAGTCACAACAAAAAAAACAATTACTCCAGCTGACTAAATAATAGTTACTAGAATTAATCATAAATTAGAACTGGAATTTTAATATAATAGTTACAAGACAATTCAAAACAGCACATATTGACAGAAAATTTAATAGTAGAGATAGTGGAACTGCAAAGAGAAAATTAACAGATAGAGGAGTAAACCGACAAAGCACAAAGAGAATACAAGAAAATACAAATACGTACTGATGCACTAAATAAAACACTTAAAGTCTTCTTATATACTTAGTACATAACACAGTAATAGGAATAACAATCTAAAATTACACAAAACTCGTTATTTCAACTGTAGAACTTCAAAAGCACACTACGGAAAGAATGAAGATTAAATTGCCTCAAAACGAAGGTTGGTCAGTATGGCATATGAAAATAAGCTATTAAAGTAAGTGTGGGGACTTGCGATTTTTTAAGTCGTGTCACCAAGACTACAGGTCGTCCTATATTATTATATAGTCCCTTCATTATATAGTCAGATATGACGTCGCAATAAGCTAGCAAGTTCACAAATTAAAGTTAGCTGTCGAGTACGATATCGTAATGAATGAAAGCAGACATTAAGACGTCCTAAAAAACATGTATAGTAGAACATCTTAAGGTAAGATATCATAATTTATGGTAGCATATGGATAGGTTATCGTGTAATAGTTGTTATTATGTGTATTATTAGACATCATATGGTACAAAGGAACAGATTTTAACTGTATCAGTACATAATACCATGGATAAGAATATATATTTGTTACTCAACTATCTTATTATGAATTTATATTTATGTAAATAAGTATAGTAGTAGTAGTAGATCATTGAAGGGCAATAAACTTCTAGGTTATTACGCCCTAAAAATACCCTTTAATATGTTTACTATAAATTAGTTAATCAAATACAGGAATCAGGATTATTTCGACCACTATAACAACCTAAATTAATGGATTTTTTTTAATTTAAATATTATTATTGTACATTTAATAAATTATAATAAATAAATTATTATTAACTAAAATAATAAATAATATCTCATTCTTTAATTTAGATTTTCCAGGCTATACCTGCTTTTTTAAGAAAGTTTAACAGCCCATCCACTGTAGAGGGGTTGTTCCCAAGGCACTCCGCCATATTTCTTCCAATGCCTTCCCTAGTGAAGTAATTCTGATAAACTGGGCAAACCTCTATGATGTGCTGGATTGTTAGGTGAACTTGGCAGGTATTAAACTTAGGCGGCAGATCTTTGTTAATTAGGTGTATATGAGTAAGGTTCGTGTGACCTATCCGCATACGGGTCAGTATTACCTCTTCTCTTCTATTCTATTCTAAATAAGTATATATAGTCATTATAATAATTTAGTGAACTGAAAATGGCATATGTGAGGTAAAAAGGAGGTTTACAGGAGGATGAAATTTAAATATCGATAATATAATAGTTGTTTTTTTATTATTATTAAAATATGTTTTAATCATCAACTAAATAAAATATGTCTAATATCATTCTATGCCATTATGTCAGTGAACATTATTTTCATTAGTTATTCATGAAATAATCATTTCATTGATTAAATATTTATCCTAATGCAGGTTTTGAGTAAGTATGTAAGATCGAATTAACTATCTCACTTTTTCTGTCTCAGATAACTGACTTTCAGGGATTCCTAGTTCAACATCTTCAAGCACTCTTAAAAAGTAAATCGGGAACAATATTCTTTTGGAAAATAAACTATTTATAGCTACCATGTTCCCAAAAATATATACCGAAAACAAATTAGTCTAAAAGAATTTTAATATTACAGCCATTAGTTAATCATTTTAATCGATTGATTTTCTAAGAAAAAAAGTGACATTTTCATAGGACATTGGACCGACCGAATGACAGGTTAGACCTTCATGTGATAGAGTAGCCCTTATCACATTTGATTTACACTGAAGTGATAAGAAAGCACTGAGCAGCCTTGGAGGGGCAAAAGGACGGAAATCAATTCTTCTATTTGCATCATAACTATCCTTGATAGAAAACCTATTTTTTCCTTTGCTGTGAAAATAATATATAACGCTTATAGTCTAATATGACATTTTATGCCTATTAAGTTCTAACTTTTTCAATACACTAATATTAAACTTAAAGTGATAATTTTTAAATTAGGTTTATCTATAAATCCCATTATAAGTTCGACTTAAATAACAGTATCATATAAACATATGCGAAAATATACTCAAATACCACATTTTTTCTTATTCGAATGCCTCACATTTAATGACATATTATACTTCAATTATATGACCTCTATTTTCTTGTCGTAAGAAATATACACTACCTCTTTATTATTTATATATTTTTTCTTTTAATTTGCATTAACAAATATATCTTCTATTTTACCTCTTACAATATATTCTCATTAGATTCTTTTATACCTAATTTATTTTTTCTTACAATAGATTTTCAGATGATGAATCACTTCTACTATAATAACTACTATATAATAATCACAGTAAGTCCTACTATTATCCTTTATTATAATTTATAAATTTTCTCCTGGAATCCAAAGAGTAATCTCAGGTTTCAGATTGCAATTAAGGTCCAGAGGTTTGGGCTAGCGGAAGAACTATTAATCAGTTTCATATAATTACATTAATTGGTATTCCTCCATTACTCGTTTACAGCTAGAATAATCTCACGTTACTTTATCCTTAAAAAATAAAATAAACCTAGAGTAGCAAGTTTTTCAACAATATTAACAACAACAAAAATTTACCGTTTCTTCTTCTGGGTTGGACCGTGTCAAGTTGTTGATAGTTGCCGAGCTTTCGCACATCATGTGATGGCTTCTTCAGGGCTGAATAATGACATATTGAATATTAGCCATGCCAGCTCTCCTTCGTACCATATATTTCAGATTGAAATCCTTTCAATCCAATCCGGAAGAAGAAACAGTAAATACATCTAACGACCGTCGAAGCCAACGTGAACAACAAAAATGTTATAACTAATCCAGCCGAAATCAATATATAACAACACAAACCAAATTTATGTTAATAGATAATAAATGTATTTAATTAACGTTTAAATGCTATATTTTTTTTTATAGGAAAAACGTATATTAGAGCAGATATTACTTCGCGGACAGTCTATTGCCAGTTTCAGCAATTTTACCTTTCACCTTCATTGCTCTTCCCAATTCGTAAGATCAAATTAATCACATTTACTCTTCTCTATGACCGTCTTTAATGAATCCCGGGAAATCTGCTCTGCTGATCACAGACATATGCAGTGTGATGCCGACATTTTCCTGTAAGTCTTATCAAGGAAACCTGACGTAGAGAAATGACTTATTTCCTTCGAGTCCCTCCTATCTCAGAGATAAAGGCTTTACCTTGTGATAAAGTCGTCTTCAGTACGACCCTTTACTATCCAAAAGTTGATATACTACCAAAAATGATATGTTATCATTTGATAATTTGCAAATAAAGTAAAATATTTTTCCTTGTAACTTGAGATTTCTCAGTAACCAAACAAGCACACTGACACACACTTAGACAGACTTTTTTTTTCCTTTACTTATTGTCTACATTTTCTATATTTTCCTTCAGATTTTCCTTAAGTAGATACAACTTCCTACCATAAAATCAGCTTACCAGTTTAAATGTTTCTGCAACTGTAGATATGATTTTGAGCGGTTTTTTTTCTTTGAATAGGGTATTGATAATTCTAAAATTAAAAAAAAAATGCATATCTCGTCTTCTTTATCAACAACGCCTGCACTTATGAGCAAATAATAGATCCATTAATGCTTTATGGCGAAGTAAGTCATGTATTGCATCTAATTTTTAATATTTTATTCTAAAAACAAGGTAAATTCCGCTTTTTAACACAATTGTTTATAATGAAGATACATAGGAAAAAACTTTTTGTTGTTTTAACATTTTTTTAATTGTTAGTCATTTATGTTTAATTCTTGTCTTATCCTAAAAATTTTCGAAAATTTCCTGCCCCCCTTCTTTTGGAAAACTGCGACTATCCAAACACTAAATTGTTTTAGAATGTATCAAACTTTATGTTATATAACATTTTTACGAAAAACACATATTAAGAAAAATACTTCTATATAAGAGGAATGGACTAGACTCTCTCTTTTTCAAATATAAGTACGAAATTTGGTTATTGGAAGATATTAAACAATTTTTGGTTGACTTTGGATGATCAGAAGGTGGGGTTTTGTGGAAGAACGGATTATAGATTTTTTTGTCAATATATTATTTAAAGTATAGTTTTATATTAAAATATGCAAATTGTAATGAAATTTATGAGTTCATTTTATTTTCCAAGACAAAGTTGAAAAGCATGGGGGAGAGGAAGTCTCCTTGTCGCATTCCTGATTCAACATTGAACGCTTCAGTAATATCCCCTGAATTAGGACACGACATTTTGAGGGGTTCTTACACTCCTACGTCAAATTCCCCGAGAAAACAACTTCAGTTGTGACTGAGCTCCGAAGATGGTATCAACCATTCCGAAAGCGCTCAGCAAGTAGAATATATAACAAATGTGTAGAATTTATTGTGGTTTTGTAGTCCTAACTGTCATCAACTTCGCTACCAGCACATATAAAAAAATAGGGAATTTATTTAATTATATTATAATTAAGAAAAGAATTATTGATAAGTATAATTATGAAAAGTTATTTACTAACATTTAAATTCTACATTTTTTACAATTCTGCAACATAAAACAGAGATCTATAAAAACCATCTTATTTGTAAAATATAGAAACCAACTTTAGGCTTTCTTTTGGAAACTGAAAATTAGTTTAACGTTAAAATCAGATGAGAGTGTAAGACACTTCAAAAGGTCAACATCTTAATATTTCTGCAATAATTAGTATTAGAAAAAAATGTATAATTTGTAGAAGATGTAAAATTTAATTTCCTACATTTTATGTTCAATATCATTTTTACAGGGAAAAAAAGTAAAGATAAAAGCAATAAAAAATAATAATAAAAGTAATAAAGTTATATAAGAAACATACCCCTCTCTTCCTCTATTTTTCAACACCTCTATTCTGTGCGAGACTCTCAATTCTTAATAAGAATACATGTAACAATTTAACAAGATGTAACTTCATATATTTCTGGGTTTTCATAATCTAAGGAAATGTTAGATGTTATGTTTAATAAAAGTCTTCGGTAAACAGGTTATAAGTGTGTAAAGAACAGTAAAGTAGCTTATTTCTTTTATTTATTTATGAAGGAAGTAAAGTTGAAATTAATTTTCATTATTAAAACTGTAAGCTTTTTATAACCAAAAAAATAGGGATTTTCCTATTCATATGAATCATTATGAGACCTATTTATTATAAAAAATCGGCTAAATTACGTTGAATTCTAAATTTTTAAGTCTCCAAATTCTCTGCCTAATCATTAGATTGTAAACAACCCACGAGATAGATTAAAAGCCAGGCCACTTTACTCGCTGTCATAGAGGACTCTTAAGAGCTAGTTGACTCGTCTTATGACGTCATAGTTACTGGAGAACTAGCGCAATGTTATTGGCCCTCTAAACTTGCTGCCTCGTTGGCCATCTCTAAGGGCAAAGTTTTGTAGGTCGTATCTCTATCGCTTAAGCTGAATCACCCTCTTCCAATATCACCTCAAAGTTGCCAGTAATTCAATTAATACAACTTAAATGGTTTTAAGTTATATTCATAAAAGTGTCCGTCGAGCGAGAGCAATGTGAATTAAGAAAATTTTCTCTGGGGTGCAGACAATAAAATTTGTAAAAATATTCTTCTGTTTTGTTCAATTAGTAGTCACAAATAAATAATTACATCATAAACTTTATTTAACACATAGAAATTTCTTTATAAATGATAATTTATTGAGAAATAAAATTAGAGTATAGGTATGTGTGTGTGTGTGTGTGCTTGTTTTTATTAATTTGCATACGAACCATCCACTGTTTTTTTTTTTCTTTTTTTTTTTTTTTTTTTTAGCATCATCCCTAATGTTGCTGAAATATTGATCATACTGACTGTTTAGGTACGACGTTAAGTGCGATTACGTAAAAACTGAAATGGTATCAAAATAATTCATTTTTTTTATCTAGCTCTCGAACGACTGAAATGGCTGAAGTAAAACTTTGTACCATTCTTTTACGATTCTTTTTTATTTATTTTTTTTTTTTAATCAGAGATTGTAAATAGAGAAGAAAGATCAAATACAGAATGGTTTCAATATTCTAGAACGTCTAGGTCCTGTGTGTGGGTGGGTGGGTTTGCGTGCGTATGAGTGTGTGTGTGTGTGTGTGTGTGTGTGTGTGCGCGCGCGCGTGTGCAAGCCATTTTTCACTATTCTTAGTGTAATCAGTGAAGATTAAAATAATTTTTCAAATGCCTTTTCGTAGAATAGATGGAATATTTTTTCTCCTTAAGAGAATTTTGTTTAAAAACAAACAATCATAATATCAGGTATATCTAAATAAAGAATTAGGGTAAAAAGAATAGTATTTGAAATATTTTGAAAAAAAAAAAAAAAAAACTTTCAAATTTAAGCTTAAATTTTGTTTTGCGATTTTTTAAAAATATTTTGATTGAATGTATTTTTCATATTGTATTAAATCGTTTTTGTTTTTTTGGAAACCTGCATACAGTGTCTTAAAAACCTAATCGTCGTGACTAATAATGAATGTTTTGACAGATATATCAGCAAACACGAACCACTGTCAAAGTTAAATTCCAGTTGCGTCCATATTTTCAAAAACATGCTTGTATTGCATCTTGAAAACATTTCCCAAAATTAACTCAACAATAGCTTCAATTTTCTTTGAAAAATGGAGCACCTTTCTGTAAATTCCTGAATATCCCTTCGATAGAAATCCCCATTATCAGAAGTTCTTGCGGTAGTCACAAACTTCAATCTATCATTATATTTTATTATTTTTAATTTTAATATATTTATTTATTTATCCTCATTTAGATAAACTCTTCCTCAATTTTAATATAACACAAATCTTCTATCCATACATCACAACCACGTTCACTACTTTCTCCACATTCAAGAATGGTACAATCTCTTAAAAAGAAAACTAAATCCAAACAAACCCACACTCAGAAGTATCAAAAATCTAGCAGTCTGTATTGGTAACGACCAAACCCCATACACAGACAGTAAAAAAGTTTAGCAGGACACTAATCTCAGAAAAAGAACACTTGAAATGACACTTAACTTTCTTCTACACAATAAATTCATACCTAAATATGAGACAGAAAAAGATAATTGAAAATTTAAACATGCATTATAAATCATAATGGTTCTGCACGCAGTATTTAAGGAATAGCTAAGATATCAAAAATGTTATATTTAAAAATTACATTATATTATTATATTAAACAATATGCTACTCATAGACTTTAATATACCTATAATAAATGGAACTACTTCACAGCTGCTTTTATGGTAGTCTTCTTGGACGCACATGCGCATATTCACCCCCCACCTCACTGTCAACCTGATCAAAAGACTTGAAGGGGTGATAACGTTGTGTGATAATGACATTGTGTCCACTTACCCTCAGGCCTATCACAGCCTAAATTCTCCTTCAGAACATCCTCTCGGACATATAAATTTAAAGTAAAAAAAAAAAAAATGTATCTTTAAAATAAATTAATGAACAATAAAAAAAAATTTTTAAATAAATAAAAAAGTACTCAGCCTACCAGGATGTAGCCTGCGTCCAGCTTTGTCCCCTCTTAGTTCTCATCTATCTTCTCGTCATCCTGCAAAAGAACACCAAAAAAAATCTAGAGTATCCTCCACACAACTTTGCCAAAACATATTAAACAGAAGTAAAATTTTAGCGGAAAAAAAAATCTGTACCAGGCTTCCCTTTCCTATAGCAATTTCATTTAAAGTCATAAGAAAATATGTCGTTATAGTGAATATCTCAATGTGAATTCTCGACAAATAATCATCAATATCATCACTAATTGATAAATGAGGATAAATAAGTAGGGTTACATAAATATGTATGTATATAAATTTTTTGTTGGCCGTTTAACTTTGAGGGGTGGGATCGGTCGGGTAGATTCACGGGAATGACTGAATGAAGTCATGAAATATGATTTCCAGGTAACAGGACGTCCCCTCTCGCCTTTATGATAGCCCTGAAGATGTCTAGCAATGTAAGCCGAAACGTCGTAAGATAATTAAAAAATACACAGTTTTTTTTTAAATTGTATTTTTAGGATCTATCTTGACCGAGCCCCAACAAAAAAAAAAAAAAAAATCTACTAAAAATGTTTTTATTATTGCTAATGTTTCGGCCTAAATTTCAAGCCTTCTTCAGGGGCAATAGGTGAAGGTAGAGAGACTCCTACCCTAGGATGACTAAATCTTGCCTGACATTTTATAATTTGTATCATGAATGACATTTAAAGAAAACTAAATCATGATGTCAGTCCTTATTTCTTCCAATATCCAAGTTCCAAAATAGAATCTCCGACTAATCCCTCCTCATTAATTTTCTTACATTTCCTAGTGAAACATATTTACAAAAGGCGTACAGTAAAATAGATATTTAATAATAACCTTAAAGGGTTGAGGGACTCCCTTTTTAGTCGGCCTAGAAACAGCCTCAACAACATAACCTTCTCTTAGCATTAAATATTGCGGCTTTTAATATCAAATTAGTCCTTTACTCTCATTTAAATCCATCTTTAGTGTAAATCTTCTTAGCTCAAGAAGATCCTGCAGCATAGATTTTTTTTTATTTTTACATTTAAATAAAACCATTTACAAAAATAGCTCTCTTCTTTCTAACAAGGATTGTTAGATTTATCTTATATATTAAATAATATTTACCTAATAAGAAAACAATAAGCAAATTTAAGGATTTATTTATTAATTTCAGTTGTCCTTATAGTTCTTATCCGTTCTTGGAAAATTTGATAATCAAATTTAATTTATCAATCATTTACTCCTCTTTGATAATAACTCTTTTAAAGAAAAAATATTGAATAGCGATTAACTTGCACAAACTCTATTTTTATTTTTTTAATTATATGGTTTAGAGTAACTTTTTTTTTAACTAATCTTAATTCAAAAGAACTTGTCTTTTAAAAGGAGAGTTTGTTGACCGTAGATATTGTTCTAAGATGATTTTAGTTGGGGTTCGGTCAAGGTAGATCCAAAAAAACACAAATTTAAAAAATGTATTTTTTAATAAAGGA
The DNA here is from genome assembly GCA_000696205.2 of Oncopeltus fasciatus. Taxonomy (NCBI): domain Eukaryota; kingdom Metazoa; phylum Arthropoda; class Insecta; order Hemiptera; family Lygaeidae; genus Oncopeltus; species Oncopeltus fasciatus. Next base: position 182,107 of record KZ808241.1, read on the forward strand.
TTATCTGCCAACGTTTCGGCTTACATTGTAAGCCATCTTCAGGGCTATCATGAAGATGAGAGAGGACTATCATGGAGTCATGGAAACGTGAACTTAGGGACAGGACGTCCTCTCTCGTCTTCATGGTAGCTCTGAAGATGGCTTACAATGTAAGCCGAAACGTTGGCAGATAATCCTTTATTAAAAAATACATTTTTTAGATTTGTGTTTTTTGGATCTACCTTGACCGAACCCCAACTAAAATCATCTTAGAACTTGACGTTTTTTCATTACATCCTGGTGAAGTGGGTCACGATAATTCTTTCATCCCTATACCCACTAAATTCATCAGCGAAATTTTGTTTCCGCCCTTATATTCCACTCAGGAGGAAACCCTTTCTCCTCATTAGACATAACCGAGAAGGGATGTGACTTTTATAGGGATGGCGAAGGATGGCGTGGAAAGAGAGTCCTTGAGGCTCTACGAGGATGGATGTCACCCCCCCCCCCCCTGGGGGCCCCTCAAACGGCTCGAGGCACAAATAAAGGCTTCTGCTTTCCAAGGAAGGTTCCACCCCCTGACAAACGACTAGGGGAAGTGTCAAATTCGAGAGAGGGGGGATCAGGAGTCGGGAAATGTTTGAGTTCTTCATGGGGCGAGCTTCAGGGGCTCTCCGATTAGGAAAAGTCTTGTCCAGCTGGAGCTGCATAAACTTGCTGAATCCCATCTGTATTTTACGTTTCCGTAAACCCCCACTCGCAATGACGCTATTCCCTAATGACACAAAGAAAAAATAAAATTTCGACAAATCCATCTATCCATTAATTTATGAGAAAGATAATAATTTAAGATATAATTTAAATCATGATGATAATTGTGGTAAAGTAATCCGACATTTCATTACTTATTTGAATCGTACAGAGAGCTAGAAAAAATATTACTACCTCAGCCAGGGAGGTAGAGAGTTTTTTTCCTAGCTCCTTGTACGATTCAAATTGACAATAATTTAATTTTCTTTTTCTTTCTCTGATCCTACCAACTTGGTTTTTTTCAACTTCAGTGAAAACAACAAAAATAGCCAGTGCATTTACTCCCTTCGTATTTTAACTAAACTGATTGGAGTAGGAGGTCCCTTGGCCACCTCCTCTTGAGGCGTCGGGGAGGTTGGTCGGGATTAACGTGTGATACCAGGGAGAGGACTAGAGGATTCGGATGTCCTTGGAGGTTTGTGTGGAACTTATGAAACCTGGAGGGGATTAGCATATTATAATTCTATGTAGGGATTTCGAAAGTGTCAAAATAGTCCTGTCGGCCACAGTCTCAAGACAATACCAGGGATTAATCCTTGAGAACATTAAAATAATAATAATAATTATTATTATAATAAAATCTTTTTCCATAGAAAAAGGACCCGCCAACCCCACTCTCATTTATTTTAGCCATTCAGAACTAGGAGTTCGGAAGGCCTACTTTTTTTTAGTTGGCAAAACCATTTTTTTTCCCCGTTTTTTGCTGTAATCAGAAAGGAGAGATTTTCATAGGAAGACCAAATTGTTTACTAAATTTTTACTAAATGCACGATCGCGCATGTGTGTCTGAGAATGTGTGTGTCAGAATATAGTTTAGTTACCATTAAGTTTATTAATGTGTTACCATTAATGTGTTTATTAAGTTTATTAATGTGTTACCATTAATNTTAAAAAAAATGTTATCAATTAATCCATTAATTTAGGTTGTTGTAGTGGTCGAAAGAATCCTTATTCCTGTCTTTTATTAACTAATTTATTGTAAATATATTAAAGGGTATTTATAGGGCGTAATAACCTAGAAGTTGATTGCCCTCCATTATGATCTATCTACTATCTATCCAAATTGTTTACTGTCAACATCTTCGTTCTTCCCGTGGAATAAAATAGCAGAATCTATATAGAATTAAAGGTGTAAAATTGTTTTTCCCATTTATTTTTCGTTTCATTTTTATTCAAATTAAAGAAGATATTTAAGTATGAAACTAAAAGTGTTGAGCACTTCCCCCACTCTCCTCTTTGGAGTAGAATAGTGAAAATCTCTTTGATCATACATTTTACTCTCATTGCTTTCTCCAGCCTGTAAGAGCAAATTAGTCATCTATTCTAATTTAAATACATTTTTAAAGAAACATAAGGAATTCTAAGATGATTTTAGTTGGGGTTCGGTCGAGGTAGATCCAAAAAAACACAAATTTAAAAAATTTATTTTTTAATAAAGGATTATCTGCCAACGTTTCGGCTTACATTGTAAGCCATCTTCAGGGCTATC
>KZ808241.1:184616-196310 GCA_000696205.2 Oncopeltus fasciatus
ATTAATATATTATATATATATCGCATTTGCATTTTATATAATTCATAAACACTATTCACTCCTAATAGTTCAATTTCTTTCTTATCAAAAGTAAAGTCTTGTTTTTTAATTACTTTTTTATTTAGTTTTTATTTACATTTCCAGTGATCTACCCTTTCGGCAAGAAAAAATATATATATATTTTTTTTAAAGAGAGGTATAGGTCTCCATAGAATCTGCTTGAATCAACCGCGTTATAGTGACGTCATCAACCAAGGGTAGGTTACAACAAGCGCCGAATACAGTCAGGTTATCCCGAAAGAGCATTTTTGTGACAAAGAAAATACTGTAATCTCTATTTTGAAAACATCTACATACTTCAATATGCGGTTTCACTTAAACCGCCATTCAGAAGGGATCAGTACTTTCGTAGCTAAATACCTATTTTTTTTTTGTCTGCATTCCATCTTGTAGTGTGGAAATTGATTGATATTCTACATCTGTTGGATACAGCCTCTAATTCTAGAATCATTCACTACACTAAATAAATTATATCATGTAAATATGAACAGAAAATATAAAATAGAGGCATAGAAAAAAAAAAAAGAAAATGGTTCACAGAAAATAATAATTATTAAATTTTGGAAAAGTATGGAGAAAATAATAGAGACATAGGATTTTAGAAGTATAAATAAAACATTATCAAAATTTTCAAAAGACATTTAAGCAAGTGCGGAATTTAAGCCTAATACCTTAGTTTTGCAATTGATGAATATTTGCATTTGAACATTCCATGACATGTGATCCCCCCCCTTATATAATGTATATGTTATCGATAAACAAAGTGGTGTTTACTCTAAACATTACTCTACACTAAATACGTATGACGTCAGCTAGATTGAAAACACTTTTTGTATTCGCTTTTTAAATTTCTGCTAATCTCCCTGACAAACTCTTTACATTTTTATTTTTGCATTTAAAAGCGAGAAGACGTTTCTCTTATTTTTTCATTTTAATATATAAAAAAATTTAGGCTTTTAAACAGATATATTAAAATTTAATAATCTTCTAATTTTTCAATCTCGCTCTCTATGTAACTCCCAAAATGTGTCTTTTGTAAGCAAACAAATCTGTGTTGAGTTTCATTAGTCTTTAATAAACTCACCCGTCCTACCGACTAGGTTCCACAAATGTTAGAACAGAATTTGTTTGTGTTCGGTCAAGGTTGATCCGAAAAATAAAATTCAATTTATTATTATTTTTTTTATTATCTGCCGACGTTATGGCTTACATTGAAATTTATCTTCAGGGCTGTAAAAATAAAATGTCATAAGAAAACATGAAACCAAAAAAAAATATATGATTTACATTGTTACGGGAATTCCTGTTGAATCAACAATTAAAAAAACGACATAACCAAAAAAAAAAAATAATAAACAAAAACTGTCCTTACAAAACACGTCATTCATGAAGGACATTTGACTTTGATAACATTACCACTGAACCCTATTATGACCACAAACGCCTTATATCTGTTAACCGTTCACATTAACTTACAACACAATCCAGTTAACGACAGAACTGACATAGATGACATGTTAAGTATTTTTTAATTTCCAAACCTTACATCTCAGTCACGAACATTTGATCCAGGTGACACGACGTCCACTCATGAATAGGTGGGTGTGAAGAACTTTTTAAATATTTTGTATATTGTTTTCCATTTTCATATAACATTATTTTTAGTAATGTCAAATTTTATACAATGATAAATTAAATCATAGTTTTTTTGTTTTTTTTTCTCATGTTTTCTTATCTATTTCATTCAACAGTTTAATAATGTAAACTGAAATGTCGGCAAGTAATTAAAAAATAATGTTAAGGGCTACGGGTCACTAACTAAAACCAAATTTACTGCAACTAATACCCTTACTAACTAATACATGAATAAATAGAAAATGTACACTCCTTACAAATAATAAATTAATTAATATGTAAAAATAAATGAAATATGCCTATTTCGAAGAGGCCTTAAAAGAACTTGTTAATTACTTTCAGTTATCACTTTACTGATAGTGGCATTGATATTTAACACAGATATAGTAAGGTAATTTATAAATAGAGAAGCAACGCCCTTTTTTGTGTGTGTGTATGACAACTTTTGCAGTTTTCAGAGTTTATGGAATTTATCCCAAATATATTAATGGAATAAATATATATATATTTTTTTTAAAGAGAGGTATAGGTCTCCATAGAATCTGCTTGAATCAACCGCGTTATAGTGACGTCATCAACCAAGGGTAGGTTACAACAAGCGCCGAATACAGTCAGGTTATCCCGAAAGAGCATTTTTGTGACAAAGAAAATACTGTAATCTCTATTTTGAAAACATCTACATACTTCAATATGCGGTTTCACTTAAACCGCCATTCAGAAGGGATCAGTACTTTCGTAGCTAAATACCTATTTTTTTTTTGTCTGCATTCCATCTTGTAGTGTGGAAATTGATTGATATTCTACATCTGTTGGATACAGCCTCTAATTCTAGAATCATTCACTACACTAAATAAATTATATCATGTAAATATGAACAGAAAATATAAAATAGAGGCATAGAAAAAAAAAAAAGAAAATGGTTCACAGAAAATAATAATTATTAAATTTTGGAAAAGTATGGAGAAAATAATAGAGACATAGGATTTTAGAAGTATAAATAAAACATTATCAAAATTTTCAAAAGACATTTAAGCAAGTGCGGAATTTAAGCCTAATACCTTAGTTTTGCAATTGATGAATATTTGCATTTGAACATTCCATGACATGTGATCCCCCCCCTTATATAATGTATATGTTATCGATAAACAAAGTGGTGTTTACTCTAAACATTACTCTACACTAAATACGTATGACGTCAGCTAGATTGAAAACACTTTTTGTATTCGCTTTTTAAATTTCTGCTAATCTCCCTGACAAACTCTTTACATTTTTATTTTTGCATTTAAAAGCGAGAAGACGTTTCTCTTATTTTTTCATTTTAATATATAAAAAAATTTAGGCTTTTAAACAGATATATTAAAATTTAATAATCTTCTAATTTTTCAATCTCGCTCTCTATGTAACTCCCAAAATGTGTCTTTTGTAAGCAAACAAATCTGTGTTGAGTTTCATTAGTCTTTAATAAACTCACCCGTCCTACCGACTAGGTTCCACAAATGTTAGAACAGAATTTGTTTGTGTTCGGTCAAGGTTGATCCGAAAAATAAAATTCAATTTATTATTATTTTTTTTATTATCTGCCGACGTTATGGCTTACATTGAAATTTATCTTCAGGGCTGTAAAAATAAAATGTCATAAGAAAACATGAAACCAAAAAAAAATATATGATTTACATTGTTACGGGAATTCCTGTTGAATCAACAATTAAAAAAACGACATAACCAAAAAAAAAAAATAATAAACAAAAACTGTCCTTACAAAACACGTCATTCATGAAGGACATTTGACTTTGATAACATTACCACTGAACCCTATTATGACCACAAACGCCTTATATCTGTTAACCGTTCACATTAACTTACAACACAATCCAGTTAACGACAGAACTGACATAGATGACATGTTAAGTATTTTTTAATTTCCAAACCTTACATCTCAGTCACGAACATTTGATCCAGGTGACACGACGTCCACTCATGAATAGGTGGGTGTGAAGAACTTTTTAAATATTTTGTATATTGTTTTCCATTTTCATATAACATTATTTTTAGTAATGTCAAATTTTATACAATGATAAATTAAATCATAGTTTTTTTGTTTTTTTTTCTCATGTTTTCTTATCTATTTCATTCAACAGTTTAATAATGTAAACTGAAATGTCGGCAAGTAATTAAAAAATAATGTTAAGGGCTACGGGTCACTAACTAAAACCAAATTTACTGCAACTAATACCCTTACTAACTAATACATGAATAAATAGAAAATGTACACTCCTTACAAATAATAAATTAATTAATATGTAAAAATAAATGAAATATGCCTATTTCGAAGAGGCCTTAAAAGAACTTGTTAATTACTTTCAGTTATCACTTTACTGATAGTGGCATTGATATTTAACACAGATATAGTAAGGTAATTTATAAATAGAGAAGCAACGCCCTTTTTTGTGTGTGTGTATGACAACTTTTGCAGTTTTCAGAGTTTATGGAATTTATCCCAAATATATTAATGGAATAAATATATATATATAATATGCTGAACTTTATAAGGTTTAGTTGGAGCATATAAATTATGTATATATTGCTAGCTCATTTCCAAAATAGCTCAATTTAATTCTTAAGAAATAATTAAACTGATTTAATATACCTATTTGAGTTCGTGAATAACCATAAATATACAATATTTGTTGAAAAAAAAATTAATAACCATGGCCTGTATAACTTTGATAGACAAACACATATTTTTAGCGACTATTATTCTTTGTGTCTAGTAGTTATAATCAGAGATGATATCGTTAATATTTTGTTTTTTAAATCTTTCATGAAATCAACTTAAATAGCTATTTTCCCGTAGAATTTCCCCCCAAAAAAAGAATTTTGATAATTACTTGCCAGTGATATNTATAAATAAGAGTAAATGACAAGTTTTAAATTGCAAGCTGTAGGTAAGAAGGTAGGCTAAGGCAGGCTGTAGAAGATTCGGGAAGGTAGAGAGGGGGAAGAAGTCAACATTCCTAAATGAATTCTTAAATGTATGATGCAACATATGTTTATCGTTAAAATATTATTGAACATAAATGTTAAAAAATAAGTATTTTTAACCATTGTGTACTATGAATCTTTGTCATAAGTCTAATAATAGCGAAAATATCAATTTTGTCTTACTCTAATCACTCCATCCAATTAGAGCCAAAAATAAACTATTCTGCGGTTTAAAATAAAATGCCCAAATAATCTTTCAAAAAATTAAAATTAAAAGTGTCCCACTCAACTCTCTAAATCCTCAATTATCATGAAAATCGCTTAGAACATAAATGTTGAAAAATTACAGTTAATGCCTATTTTTTTCTATGAATTATTTTGTGACTTTAACAATGACGAAAATATTGATTATTTTTCAATTAGGTCTCTTTCTAAACCCCTTTTTACCCCCACTATCGATTTTAGCAATTAACGAAGTCGTTCAACGACATGAAAACAAAAGTATATATACTAAATTTAGCATTTTTAAAATTGCGATGCAAGAACGTAGTCATTCACATACACGCATAAAAAATTTAAATAAAACTAACTATATGTTCAAATGGAGAGTTTTTTGACCGTAGATATTATTATTAGATGACTTTAGTTGGGGTTCGCCAAGGTAGTAGAATTTTTTTTTAAAAATGTATTTTTTAAAAGATTATCTGCCAACGACTGGTCAGTCAGTCATGGAAATGTGAACTTAGGGACAGGACGTCCTCTCTCGTCTTCATTTAAGCCGAAACGTTGGCAGATAATCTTTTTAAAAAATACACTTTTTTTTTAAATTTGTATTTTTTTTTTTTTTTTTTTTGGATCTACCTTGACCGAACCCCAACTAAAATCATCTAATAATTATCTGCCAACGTTTCGGCTTACATTGTAAGCCATCTATATATAATAGGTGGTTTTTTTTTTCATGATGACCAATTATATTCGCCCATAAAAAATTGGATAAATTAATTTGAAGGTCCTGCATCGGTGTCTCTTCTCAAAACTGTAATCAATATAAGACAACATTTAAGACAATTTATAACGAAATGAGTTTACCTGAAAATACAGTATATATAGAAGAGGAGACGATAAACAGGGATTCTGCGTGCATCTAATCAATAGACTATCCCGCGCCTGAGAAAAACATCGAGTAACAGTTGGAATCGATAGGCGGGAGCTGTCATGGCGCCAAGAAAACAAAGAATTCCAAAGAGGTCTAACGAATTTTCCCATTGGAACCTATGAGACGTCATCAGTTACATAAAATTTATTACTTAAAATAATAATAACACCAAGCGGTCTATTACTCTTCAAATTTAAATGTGAATCTTCTCCATTAGAATTAGAATCAGACGCAGGTATTAAATTACAGAATGGCTTATGCTGAGGGCCTATTAAATTCCTTTCCATTTATACAAGAAATGCAAAGAGAGCCAGAAAAAATCAGTTGGACTCGAACCTGGGTCTCCCTGCCCTGAAAGCAGACCCGGATTCGAGCCCCGGCTGAAGTAGTAAGATTTCTTTTCTGGTTCCTTTTGCATATCTTGTATAAAATTTAACGTGGGATTGCATACCCCAATTAATATCATTATTTATTCCTTTTCCATTTATTTCCTTTATTTTATTACTTCGCTCGAGAAGAAAATTACATGGTTGGAGATTAGTTGGTCGTCGATTATTACTGGAGAAATTAGTCAGGGTTTCGGCCGGGATCAGAAAAAAAAATACTCCACAATTTTTGGGTAATTATTTTATTATTTCCGACGTTTTGACTTAACTTGCAAGTCATTATCAGGGCTAAAATACAATACGCACTATTACACTAATATAATTATAGATTGGATTAGCTTCAAATTCTCTATTGAATGTGAATCCGAGAGTTGTCTTCCTTTCCTCAAACAACCTGAAAGGATAAGATTTTAACTGACTGGTATACCAAACCCACCTATTCTTGTCATATTCTCCACTTCCATTTCGCCCATCCCCATTACCAAACTATCAACATCACCAGAAACTTGATACAACGATCCTTCCTTTTATCTGGCCCTTCTTTCCAGCAGAATACCTCTACACTGATTACCAAAATCCTTTCCCAGAATGGTTGTCACTCTCCACTAACTAACAACCTAATATGTAAATTTTCCCATCCGCACGACAATCACGTATCGCTCTCTACTTTACACCTCAAGTTCAACCAGCAGAACATACATTTAGGCTTCCCCACTGAAAATAAATTTCAGAAATACTTCCCTGAAAGGTCCTATACCGATTTCACAGTAATACTTCGTTATATACCAAATTCTATGTTCAGATAATAATTGTTCGGCTTCATATAATAGAACCATATAAAAGATTAAAAAAACATGAAAACAAAACTAAGATTCGTGATACGATTTCTTCTGCCCTCTCCCTTCATGCTATTAGCAACAACTGCACGCCTCTTTTTAGTCAAGCTATTTTTCTCTAAGGAGGTGCCATTCCTCAAGAAAAGGATGATTTTGAGAATGTGTGCAAATCAATCTCAATCCTACCTCTATTACTGATGGACAGGACAAATGCAATATTTTCTCAGCTTATTGTAATATTTTTTGTATAATTTACCGGATAAATTCAGGTAAATAATCCCCACCATCTGCCTTTCCAACTTTCCTTTGATAGCAATAACCTGACCATTGTTACCTACCTTTAAATTTTGATGACAAACTCCCTCCCACCCCTTTTCACTGGTGGTCTCTCAGTTTAGTTCTGCAGTCTAAAATATGACCATAAACCTCCTTCAGAGCTCTCTCCAGACACCATTAACGAGGCATATTAAATTGATTTATTGTTCTCACATATCATAACTCATCTCTGTTCGTTCGTTCCAGTTTATAATTATATAAAAATAGTGTGTATTGTATTTTTAGCCCTGATGATGACTTAAAAGTTGAGTTGAAACCTTGTTAATAATAAAATAATTACCCTATAATTTTGGAGTATATTATTTTTCTGATCCTGGATTATCAAATTCCTGAATAATGTCTCTAGTAGAAGAAAATTACTCTAATCCCAATTGTTAGAAATTAGTATAATATTCATAAATATTAGCAGATTTCTCATTCGATCTTGTAAGGCATTCACGATAGCATAATGACCGAATTTTGAATAATTTCAACAAATCTCTACTGATCCTACTTAGGAGATGCTGAAAATATACTCCGTTCAAAATTATGTGTACTTGTGCATATGTATGTGTGTTTGATAGACATATTTAAAAATGAATTTGGATGTTTGAGCAACTCCTTCCTCACCTATTTCGCTTTATTGAAGATAAAAATCATATTCCAGAAAGAGCATTGGTTGAATTTGTAGAAATACGATTGAAGTGGTTATTAGGGTTATGTAACATAACATAACTAACTAAATTGAAACAATTTTGTTATAAAAAATTACAATTTTAGTATTTAAGCTGGAAGAATTTAAATAAACGGTTTAAAATGCGCACAGGTAAATTTTCAGCTGAGAAAAAAAAAGACTCAATCGTAATTTTTCCTTTGCACATTGCTACCCCAAGTCAACCACAAACACTTGTTATAGCACAAAAGTTGTTCAATATTTCAAAATATTTTATTAGGTCAAGATAATATGACGACATTTTCAATTTTTTCTTAGCAAAAAAATCATTAATTAAATTATCATGAAACCATTAATTTACGCTGTTTCCTGAAAGTAGGTTATTGACAAATATAAATTGAATAAATTCATCCGCATTTTTTTTATAGTTAAGTTCATTTCGTTTTGGAGATATATTGCATATATATTCTTTATTTACCAAAGGATAAGGGATACAACTGATTAGCTTTTATGTTAATAATAAGTTTGTTGGCTACGATTATATGAAAAACTAAACAGTTTTAAAAAGAGAGTTTGTTGACCGTAGATATTATTCTAAGATGATTTTAGTTGGGGTTCGGTCGAGGTAGATCCAAAAAAACACAAATAAAGAAATGTATTTTTTTAATAAAGGATTATCTGCCAACGTTTCGGCTTACATTGTAAGCCATCTTCAGGGCTATCATGAAGAATATAGAACTAAACAGTTTTATATTTTTCTGTGGAAAAATAATATAGAAAAAGTTTTAAAAAGGTTCTTTTTACTTATGAATGCGGGTAGCTAAACATAATTCCGTTCAGTTTGAATAAAATTTTATAGTTATACAAGGGGCGTCAGGATAGCTCAGGGGATCCGTTCGGGTCTCGCAATCCTGACGCTGTGGGTTTAAATCCCGTCCTGGGCAAGCATTTATCGATAAATAAAGGCTTGTCCGGAGTCATGTATGTTTAGAATAGGGTGGCAACCTGTAGTAGAAGAATGTTTGTGCAAACAAGTTAGCCAGAATGATTGGGATCCGACACTATTATAAAATATGACAAGTAAGAAAAAAAAAATTATTTCTATCGAATACAGTCTTTCTGATTTTCATTATACTAGGGCAGCTATTCATTGAATTTTTCGACTGGTACTAGACCGGATAGAAAGGAATAGAATATTTATTTCCAGAAGTCTAGGTATCTATTAGAATTTCGATAAGTAATTTATTTATATTCATAATTATCATTAATACACCAATGTCTCATCAAAATTGTAAAACCTAATTACATAATACCAATACACATAAAATATTAAGTCTTTTATAGAATATTTATATCATATAGCCTAACTTATGATAATTTACTACACAAATAACACACACATGTAGAGTATAATGTCCAACACAATAAATTATCACAAATGCATTGGAAAAAAAAAAAGGAATATTTATTTACAAAAATCTAAAAATACATTTGATTTTGGATTCATCATTAAACATATGTCTATACATCAGTAATAGATCAATATTTAATCAAAAGAGTAAAACCCACATACATAATACCGAAACACATATTATAAACATTTGAGTATATTATATTACATAAAATATAATATAAATAATCTAAAGGATTATTATCACTACCAATGAATATAGAACTATCATACCTTCTATTATCCCTCTTCATTGGTTTCTGCAAACCATCTTCTGTTGGCCAGCGCTTTCGGACATTGTCCATCCTCGTGGCCGAATACATGTGTTCACTTTCACTGTCTGTATTCAACTCCAGTATATTCAACAGTTGAATACAAACAGTGACAGTGAACACATGTATTCGGCCACGAGGATGAACAATGTCCGAAAGCGCTCGCCAACAGAAGATGGTATCCAGAAACCAATGAAGACGGATAATAGAAGGTATGATAAATATATTATACCTTATCACTTATATTAAGTAACTTATCATTAAATACGACACAAATAGCACAGTCCTTTTACAAGTATGTACTGAAATGTTCAAAAATGAAAGCTATATGTCCCTTTTAAAATTTGCTTTTGAAAAAAAAAATAAATGTTGTATAGCTTATTTTTAATTAGCCTCTTTTTAGTTAATTCTTGAACAGTTTTAAAATTCTGCTTAGACTCTTTTTTGGTTGTAAATTTCACAAAAATACTCAATCCTTTTTCATGAAAAAATATACATTTTTATTGGTTAATGAATTACTTTTTTGATGATTCGAATAACAATGTATATCCCAGTTTTTAGTATAGCTTAAAGCATACGTTTAATGTTTTTATGGTATACGTACATAAATAAATGTATTGGTCAATTTTGATTTATTCAATTCGAGATGACAAGTGTTTGATTTGAGGCACACATAACTAAAAATATTTAGGAGAAATTGTAAATAAGTTTTCACTATCTCAAAGAAACAAAAGATTAAAGTATTTTGTATATATATGATTATAAACCCGAGAAATAATGATAATATAGAGCTATGCTACAATGATATATGATCAGGGTGTACTGGTCGGTGTGCAACTGATGTAATGAGCCAAAGGGGACAGGAAAAGCTGTCTCTTGGCACCAGTTGAATTTCAAAAACAAAAGCCGGATTAGTAGCTGTCTGTAAAAAGCCGGCCAAAGATGTATTACAGCTTGAAAAGTTTCTCTTTGTAAATTAGAGATAACCTTGAAGTATCAGTAACTAGTATTAGTAGATATTTTTGTTGGGGTTCGGTCAAGGTTCATTCAAAAAATATAATTTGATAAATGTATATTTTGTAAATTATCTGCCGACGTTTCGGATTACGTTGTAAGCCATCTTCAGGGCTATCATGAAGGCGATTGGACGTCTTTCCACCTGGATCAACCTTGACCGAACCCCAACAAAAAAACATCTACTAATAATCTCTACAGTCAAAAATTCTCCATTTGAGTAATATTAGATTTGAGTAGTATTATTTATGAACAGCTATCAAACAGCCCCGGATATTACAAAAAAAAACCGAATACTTTCTATTTCTATGTACGAAATTTGTCCCTGAAGGGGAAGTATAATTATAGGAAGCATCACCACAAAATAAAATTGCAGACGCACTAAGGAATCCTTGGGTCAAAATTCTGATAATCATCAAATAATTTTTAAGGGTATAATAGCAATAATATTTCTGATCAATAATTTATAAGTTGTATTTTACACATGCAATTAGGAATAATTGTTCAGTTAATTAGAAAAAAAAAAAAAAAAAAAAAAAAAAACTTTAGTTGCCATTCAGTCACATTCAGTTAATTTTCCCTTGGTTGTCGTTTTTGGTTTTATACCAAATTAGTTCCTCACAAAAATTTTATTCATCAGAAAAATGTTTTTTTAGTGAAACACTGGAAATTCGCTTAACTCCCGCAGCGCCTAGCAGATGAGCATTATTTTAGGACTAATAAATGTCATGAAACTAAGTTTTAAAATATCCCATATTAATTTTTATCGAACACCAACTCTCTTCTACCATGAACTGGAACAAACTTCTAGCTAGTTATTTTATTGGAGTAAATAGATCAAATACAATGGTCAGCAAGAGCTGCTTAATCCAAGCTTACCATATTTCTCAAGTTTCATTATATTTATTTATATTA
>KZ808241.1:196340-215289 GCA_000696205.2 Oncopeltus fasciatus
ATATATATATTATATTTATATAAATAAGAGTAAATGACAAGTTTTAAATTGCAAGCTGTAGGTAAGAAGGTAGGCTAAGGCAGGCTGTAGAAGATTCGGGAAGGTAGAGAGGGGGAAGAAGTCAACATTCCTAAATGAATTCTTAAATGTATGATGCAACATATGTTTATCGTTAAAATATTATTGAACATAAATGTTAAAAAATAAGTATTTTTAACCATTGTGTACTATGAATCTTTGTCATAAGTCTAATAATAGCGAAAATATCAATTTTGTCTTACTCTAATCACTCCATCCAATTAGAGCCAAAAATAAACTATTCTGCGGTTTAAAATAAAATGCCCAAATAATCTTTCAAAAAATTAAAATTAAAAGTGTCCCACTCAACTCTCTAAATCCTCAATTATCATGAAAATCGCTTAGAACATAAATGTTGAAAAATTACAGTTAATGCCTATTTTTTTCTATGAATTATTTTGTGACTTTAACAATGACGAAAATATTGATTATTTTTCAATTAGGTCTCTTTCTAAACCCCTTTTTACCCCCACTATCGATTTTAGCAATTAACGAAGTCGTTCAACGACATGAAAACAAAAGTATATATACTAAATTTAGCATTTTTAAAATTGCGATGCAAGAACGTAGTCATTCACATACACGCATAAAAAATTTAAATAAAACTAACTATATGTTCAAATGGAGAGTTTTTTGACCGTAGATATTATTATTAGATGACTTTAGTTGGGGTTCGCCAAGGTAGTAGAATTTTTTTTTAAAAATGTATTTTTTAAAAGATTATCTGCCAACGACTGGTCAGTCAGTCATGGAAATGTGAACTTAGGGACAGGACGTCCTCTCTCGTCTTCATTTAAGCCGAAACGTTGGCAGATAATCTTTTTAAAAAATACACTTTTTTTTTAAATTTGTATTTTTTTTTTTTTTTTTTTTTGGATCTACCTTGACCGAACCCCAACTAAAATCATCTAATAATTATCTGCCAACGTTTCAGCTTACATTGTAAGCCATCTTCAGGGCTGTAGAAATGTCATGAGAATACAATAATAATTCACAATATTATAATATAGAATTACCATAATGTAATGTGATATCAAAAATAAAAATGTAGAAAGCTATGTAAGAGAATTTAAAAACATGCAGACAAAACCTTTAAAAAAAATAATTGAATAAATTAAAAACAGTAATTGACCACTCCTGCCTATTGTGAAGACGAGAGGCATATATTGTCAATATTATATTGTCAATTATTATTGTATTCTCATGGCATTGTATTTCTACAGCCCTGAAAATGGCTATTGACCGAACCCCAATTAAAATCATCTTATAAAACTAACTATATTTTTAGCTCCTCCTAGGAACGCTGAAGATCACTTCATTGTACTAACGTGAATAACTTGATTTCCTTATGATAAATCTGCTAATATTATTATGCTATTAAAAGTATGAAAGAGGGAAAAACTGTAGTACAACCGGTGCTTATAACTAACCTTGGGTTGATTATGTTTCTGTAAACATCGCTTTAATGACGTTAAACCCCGCGAATTCTGTGTTTGTTTACAGTGCAAAGATTTCTACTTAACAAAACAACTGCCACGATTTAAAAAAAAAAAAAATATTACAAAGAGGATTGAAAAAAAGCGGAAGAAAAAAGTAACCAAAAGACTCAAAGATATCATCATAAGTGTTTTGGTACCGTGCACATTCCGGTTTAACTGATAAAAGCTAGATTTCTCAATTTTCAGGGAGCTAGATGAGTAAGAAATTCAAATGTAAGTTTCATTGTCGATCAGATGATTATTAGAACATGGCTCAAGGACAATAAATGAAGCGTTCGGTGGAAATGATTAGTCAACAAGATGAGTTCCCACAAACACACACAAAACTATTCTATGACGTCACAAATGTATTTACAACTTTTGGCTGCAAGCCAGTTTTTTATTTTTTTTTTTTTTTTTTTTTTTTTTTTTTTTTTTTTTNCCCTTTTTTTTACAATGTTTCTGTTCTTCTTTGTAGAACGGCAAATTAAACTTTTGCCAAAAAAAAATGGCTCCTTGATTAGCTGATTGTAGCTTTGTAAAAATTTTTCTACCCTTATTACAATTTAAATGAAGAAAAATCTTCGGGCAATTTTTTTTTATTAAACTTTTATTTATTTATTACACTCTGTTAAATTAAAACATTGTATAATTTTATCACCTTATTGAATTTTTAAAAAAATTACATTCAATGTCAATCACATGACGAGAGAAGGTGAACAATAATACCACTCTTAAATTATTTACAGATTAAGTCCCCAGGAGGTCACGGAGCCATCTTCGTTTGTGTCGACGGGCAGGGTTGTAGGAGCTGGAGTTGGAAGACAAGGTCTGTGCTAGTGGATTAGGATGGAATGGCGGTTTACTGTGGAAAAGGGTGAAGCGGGAAGAAATGAAGTCTTGAACAAAAGGAATATTAAGATCGTGGTGAAGGGATGAGTTGGATACATAATAGGGAGAATTTGCAATTATTCTCAGGGTTTTGGATTGAAAAGATTGGATTCTTTGGATGTTGGAAGACTTGGCGGCACCCAAAATTTTTACTCCGTATGTCCAGATTGGACGTAATAAGGTTTTGTAGAGCGTCAGTTTGTTCTCTATCGTAAGAATGTATTTCTTATTTATGAGTCCTTATAGAAGTCCCTATCGCCGATTGAGTTCTTGTCTTTTAATTTTAGCATGTTCTCCCCATGTAAGTCGTGAGTCAAGATGGAACCCAAGGTAACGATTGTAATTTGAATGTGGTAAAGGAATATTGTTAAATTTCACAATTTCAGGGAAATCTTTTTTCCGCAGTTGGAAATTAATTTGAACGCATTTTTCCTCATTGATTTTTATTCTCCATTTTCCACACCATTGTTTTTTTTTCGAGATGATCTTGTAGGTTTTAGAAGCAGTTTTAGGATCGGGATGGGAGGATAGGATAGTTTTGTCGTCCGCAAATAGAGCTAAGAGGGTACTTGGATGCTACCCATCCCATGTTACCCATGGATGTCAGTAGTGTACAGGATAAATAGTATAGGTCCAATCACACTACCTTGAGGAACTCCTGCTTCCACTTGGTAGAAATCGGAGTAATCTAATCCTTGCCGAACCCTAAAGAAACGGTTGGATAAGTAAGACTTAAGGATAGGGTAAGTGTTACTAGGAAGTATCGATTTCAGTTTAAACAGAAGACCACTGTGCCAGACTCTATCAAATGCTTGGGAAACATCCAAAAAAGCTCCTCGGCAGTACTCTTTGCGCTCAAGGGAAGAGGAGATGTAGTCTACGACGCGAAACACTTGCTGGACTGTAGAATGCTTACTTCTGAAGCCGAACTGATGATTTGGGAGGATATTGAAGGGTTCTATGGAAAGCATCATTCGTTTTAACAGTATTTTTTGGAAAACCTTTGAAATTGTAGGAAGGAGACTTATAGGACGATTTTGCAAAAATAGTACTAATTTTGTGCAAAATTTAAAAACATTATGAAAAGCCATGAAATTCCGGGGATAAGAAAAAGCTTCATATGCAACAAACACAAAAACAAAATTTTTTTTTTTGTACTTGAGTTAGATATGCTGATGAAGGCAATGGATTCTACTGGATGTTGATTTATTTACTTCCTGTAGGTCAAAATTAATTGTTTACCTTATTGAAATGCTTAATCGTTATTAATTAAAATCAGACAAATAAAATATTAAGCGGGAGTAAAAAATGTTTTTTTGCTGCAGTAGGAGTATTATTTAGTCTAGAGCAAAGATACCCAGTATCTAGAGTTATTTTTATTTATAAATGAAATATTCTATAAGTGTGGTGGATTGCAGAAGATTGAAGCTCAAATAATATTTATCAACTATGATACTGAGAAACTAGCTTAGTTAATACAGCTCTTAAGGAACTTTTTTTTTTTACACGTTACAATTCTTATCCAAAATTAAGTAGGGGGAATGATATTTATCTAAACTCGCTTTATATCTATAAATGAACTAAGCTCTTTGTACCCAATCCTCTATTTCAATGTTACTACTTTAAAAAGCTCGGATGAATATCAAATATTTAAAATTGAATATTTTTATATACTTTGATAAAGTTAAGTGACAGTAAGCATTTATAGTCAAATAAGCTGACATTCAATCCTACTGCATAGCATCTCATCTGTGTTTAATTGAATTATTTTATTCATTGACTTGCTATATAAAACTTATTTTAAATATCCCTCTTTCTGTAACAACCAATAACTACAAGACAAGATCTCATTTTATTTTTATTTCAGAAATAATGATGAAGTACCTTACTGATCACTATGCTCTATTACTCTAATGTGAATTTGAGAAAGTGGAAGATTTTCAATTCTGTTGATGAGCAGACTTTGATAAGTGTGGAGCTTGTACATGTTTTTGGTTAGTATACATTTATATTTTTTTTAAATTCTGGTACTCTGACAATAAGTCTGAGTACCAGAATTATAGTTGAAGAACTTTACATACTAGTTTAATATGCCATAACATAATTTCTTAAAGCCAATCTTAAAATCTGAAGTCCTGATTCATCCAAATAATCATTTTTAATTTTTCTCTGCCATTGTTGTATATACAATTTATGATAAATTAATTTTAAATTTCTCTTCACCTACCCATATACTGAAAAGTCAAATTATACCCTGAATAACACCATCTGTTTTGTGTGTATATAAATTTATTTATTTATTTTCTCTGTATTTTTGTAAATAGTATATATATTTTAATTGTTAAGTACAGATTATTTCTATATATATAGAAATAATCTATATATTCATATAGATTGAATTGATAATTCATATTGAATGAAATACTACAATAAAAATAATATTTATAAAATTAATAGTAAATAACGAGAGTCGTTTAAATAGCTTGACAATTTAAAAGCTCCTTCGAGCATAAGACATTGTATTAGGCTTTCTCGGAGGTTAGACTCTCGTCACTAGTGCTGGGAATTAATAACTTATCTGACTCTCCCGGTGGCTTAAATGGCTAACACGCTTGCCCGAATAGCAGGAGATCCAGATTCGAGCCCTGGCTGAGACAGTTAGATTTTTTATTCAATTCCCTTGCATTTAATTGTTTAAAATTTACGAGGGATAAAATACCACAATACAAATAATATATACTCCATTATATACGTGTGTGTGTTTGTGTGTGTGTGTGTGTGTGTGTGCGTGCGCGTGTGCGTGTGCGTGTGCGTGTGCGTGTGCGTGTGCGTGTGCTTACTTATACTTGAAACAGTCTCCTTCAGATGGCAAACCTTTAACGAATTCCCTCATGAGACCCAATTTTAAGCGCAGAGGTGGAAATATAATGTTCTTTCTGTCGACAAGTGGCTGATGCACGATGTTTGGATTACCTGGTCTCAAGTCCGGTCTTGGCGGCCAATTCGACTGCACCCGATGTTGCGCACAAGCTCTGCTGTCCCACTTACAATAAAAGCAGGGATACTTTGTGTATCCACGTTGTTGACCAAGTAGGAAGCAGACCATTTTAAGGTCAACACAAATGATCCGTTGGTGCATGTGATATTGCAACAGATCAATGACTTTCTTTATGGTGTCATATTCTTCACGCAAACAAACTGAATGGCCAATTGGAACTGAACCAAATAAATTTCCATTGTGGAGGAGAACACACTTCAAGCTGCGCTTTGAGATATCTATTAACAGCCGCCAGTCATTTGTGTTATAGTTTGAAACTCCCAATTCTTCTATTAAACCACTTACATGTAACAAATAATTTAGTTCTTGTTGTTCGAATCCCTTGCGTACGACAGATGACTCATCTTCAATGTCGAAATCTTCATCGTTTGAGTCGCTTTCATCTGCACCATATCTGTATTCCTCTTCTTCCAAAGAAGGAAATTCGTTGAAAACTGGCACGGGGACTTCGGTTGAATGCGGTACTGGGCGTATATCTGACGGTAAACTAGGATACACTATTTTACATTTGTTTTTCTTATTATATTCCGATGTTTTCACTATACAAAAGTAACAATCACTTAAATGATCTTTAGGCTAATGTCAAATAATAGGTAAACCGAATTGAAGCTTAGCACGTGTTCCCTTGGTCCACATCCGTAAACCCTCAACACACTGTTTATACACTTTATGAGGTGCCATGCTTTAACTTGATCACCAAGTTTCACTTTAAAATAGGCAAAGTATGCTTGTCTGACAAATGTACTGATGTTTGTCCTTTGACTGGGAATGGTAAAACTGCCACATATATAACAAAACGAATCGGGGCTGTTTTCGCACTTTCGATGTGTAGGAGCAGAGGTAGCCATAAGGAAACGTTTCAGTTCAAACACACTATGTAGTTCTGTACACTTCCGTAACGAAGTACTAAATACTGCCTATCAACACACAACGTTCCACCACAGTATAACAGATGTAACTATACAGGCAGGTCTAGAACAATTCAATTTTGGAATTACAATGTAATTATGAGGAATATGTATAGTTCATTCAGTTTATGTTTGTATTAACTTTTTATATGCATTCTCTCAAGACACCTCTGTCACTTTCATCTACAAAAATGAATTATAATTAATCACTAGGGAGATGAATGCAAGTAAAACTAGTAACTGTTAATTATAAGTAGGAAAATGTAAATTTTTTTTTAAATTCAATTAAATATAAATGTCCTAATAAGTGATGTTAAAGATAAGTATTGTGTTAATGAAATACTATCTTGTTAATTATTTTAATAATAGCTATTATCTTCCTATTTCTTGCTTAATTCCAGGATTGGATGCAAGTAGTGCTTTTTACATTCTACCAAATGATGAGGTGTTTGCAATTGGTAATAATGTGTTGGGACGACTCGGTGTTGGAGAAGAGGATACATTAGAAGTGCCTGTAAGAGTTAATGAACTGTGTGGGAAGAATGTGATATGTAAGGATTACCATTTTTCAAATTCTATTTCTCATCTTATAGCCAGCTTATGGTTTTATTCCTGAAGTGGGTTACATAGTAAAATGGCTTTTGTTGTGTCTCTGCTTCTTCAATCATTGATGAAAAGTTACTGAAGAGTACAAACCAAGATTTCAATATTGATGATTAAGTCTTTCTGGTTCCAATATTACTATCTCCATGTGTTCATTGATCAATAACTTATTATTATAATTCTCATGGCTTGAGGTTCGTGTAAATATCACTGTAAGGAAGTTGGAGAAAAAAAAATGCTATGAGGTGGTCATATGGTGATTTTTGTTTTAAGATATGAATGTGTCAAAGGTTTATTATTAAATAAAAAGAAATTGGTGAACCAATATATTTGTATTTTTGCCAATGTTTAGGCCTGACTTTCAGGCCTTCTTGAAGGCTATGGAGATAACATAGATAGAGAGTCACGAAATGCTTTAAACCCATAGTTGCTAGGATACTATAAAAACATTTTTGGAATAATGATAATCCTCTCTTCAAAATTTCAAGTAGTTTAAATTCATGCATTTATTAATCTAATCATTTTCCATGATTTTCTATATTTATAAAATTAATAGTAAATAACGAGAGTCGTTTAAATAGCTTGACAATTTAAAAGCTCCTTCGAGCATAAGACATTGTATTAGGCTTTCTCGGAGGTTAGACTCTCGTCACTAGTGCTGGGAATTAATAACTTATCTGACTCTCCCGGTGGCTTAAATGGCTAACACGCTTGCCCGAATAGCAGGAGATCCAGATTCGAGCCCTGGCTGAGACAGTTAGATTTTTTATTCAATTCCCTTGCATTTAATTGTTTAAAATTTACGAGGGATAAAATACCACAATACAAATAATATATACTCCATTATATACGTGTGTGTGTTTGTGTGTGTGTGTGTGTGTGTGTGCGTGCGCGTGTGCGTGTGCGTGTGCGTGTGCGTGTGCGTGTGCGTGTGCTTACTTATACTTGAAACAGTCTCCTTCAGATGGCAAACCTTTAACGAATTCCCTCATGAGACCCAATTTTAAGCGCAGAGGTGGAAATATAATGTTCTTTCTGTCGACAAGTGGCTGATGCACGATGTTTGGATTACCTGGTCTCAAGTCCGGTCTTGGCGGCCAATTCGACTGCACCCGATGTTGCGCACAAGCTCTGCTGTCCCACTTACAATAAAAGCAGGGATACTTTGTGTATCCACGTTGTTGACCAAGTAGGAAGCAGACCATTTTAAGGTCAACACAAATGATCCGTTGGTGCATGTGATATTGCAACAGATCAATGACTTTCTTTATGGTGTCATATTCTTCACGCAAACAAACTGAATGGCCAATTGGAACTGAACCAAATAAATTTCCATTGTGGAGGAGAACACACTTCAAGCTGCGCTTTGAGATATCTATTAACAGCCGCCAGTCATTTGTGTTATAGTTTGAAACTCCCAATTCTTCTATTAAACCACTTACATGTAACAAATAATTTAGTTCTTGTTGTTCGAATCCCTTGCGTACGACAGATGNAGCATAAGGAACCTGGTCTAGAGAAAATATTCTTATAGACTCATACGATTGGGCAGGGCGTTAGAACACATAATATAAAAGGATAAAATCCAAGTCCAAAATTTCATCTAATTCGATCGAGCCACTTATAGAATAAATAAAAATATGAAAAAATAATGGCAAACAGATTTTTATCATTTATTTTTTATTAGACAAAATCATAGCTTATAATTATAAAATCTATTCACTTTGTTTCATGACAATATTTGAAAAATATATCCACCAATCCCACTTAAGGGAAGCTAAAATTTGTTTAGATATCATATTTATTAATAACATAATATTATCAAAATTATACACACATATATATATTTCTTTGTTTTACATGCTCTAGCACCTGCAATTTTAAAAATAAAAATTTTAAATTTGGTATATGAGCATCATTAATGGCTGAAATAATTGACTTATTTAAAAATTAGGAAGGAGATAAATTGCCATTATCTTAATTTTGTATTCGGTTTATAAAATTTAAAAAAATCACTCATTTTCGTTCAATTGGGGAAGGGTGAGGGAACGTTTATAGCGAGACTAAATTGATAATTATCAATATCTTGTTTTATTAAGTGTTACAGCCAATATATAATATATAAATAAGCCAATATATAATATATAAATAGTTTTAAAATTTAGATTTTAACATTTATGTTTTATAACATTTTTACATAAAATTACCATCATAGATAAAATGAAACCATAAGTGCTTCCCCAGAAATTATTATTATTGCCTCCCTAACAATCTAGAGTTAGTCTTAGTGACTAAGCATTTTAGCCCATTGCTTTCTTTTGTTTCTAAATTAACCAATTACTTATTGAAGCAAGAAATCTACTTTATATATGCTTCTCATGTGTGGCGAGTTTTTAAAATTGCTAATTAAGATCAGAAAAACTATATCATAATCTCTAGCCAATTATAAAGCCTTAATATCATCTATACATAATTTCTATAAAATTTCTTCTCTATTTTTTTTTACTGCTTAATTTTTTAAGTTTTTAATGCTTTTTATTTAAATAATTTTTTTTTAATATAATGGTTGTTTTTTTTTAGTTGTACCATTGGGGTGACACAAGTTGGAATTATTTACACTTTGATAAATCTCCCTGCATTGTAAAATTTCCAGAAAATGTAATAATTACTTCTATTTGCTGTGGGGCTCATCATGCTGCAGCAGTAACGAATAATGGAAAGGTAACTTTTGTTTCATAATATGTATTTACAAAAGTGTTTGAAGGAGAAATTAGTCTGGGTTTTGGTGAACATTAAGAATCGTGATATGAATTCTTCGGCCCTCCCCCTTCAAGCTATTAGCAACAACCACACACCTGCTATTAATCAAGCTACTGTCCTGGCCTCTGAGCCCTTCCTTAAGAAAAGGCTGATTTCAGAATGTGTGCACATTAATCTCAATCCTACCACTTTTAATAATAGGTAAAACAAATATAATGTTTCCTCAGCTTATTGCAATATTTTCTATATAATTCTACAGAAAAATTCCGGTAGACAATCTCTGGCATCAGTCTTTCCAACTTTCCTTTGAAGTGATTAAACCAGTCATTGTTACCTACCTTTGAAGTTTGCTGTTTAACCCCCTCCCACCCCAAAAAATCTCCCTCAGAAATTTTTCTATACACCATTATCGGTACATATAAATTGATTGATAAATATTTTTATTTGGTTGTTGTTTTTTATCCCACGTAAATCTTAAACAATTAATGAGAGGGAAAAAATCTATCTGCCCCAGCCAGGAATCGAACCTGGATCTCCTGCTATCCGAGCCGGTGTGTTAAGCCATTACACCACAAGGACTAGCTAGATATCTCATTAAACTCCCTTTACACTAGCAAGAGCCTAACCTACGAGAAAGACGAGAACTTCGTCTTAAACTCGAAGGAGCTGACATTGTCATACTATTTATCGACTCTCGTCATTTACTTTATTAAATTAAATAAGTAAGGACTACTTTGTGGTGTAATGGCTTAACACACCGGCCCGGATAGCAGAAGATCCAGGTTCGATTCCTGGCTGGGACAGATAGATTTTTTGTTCTATTCCCTCTCATTAATTGTTTAAAATTCACGTGGGATAAAAAACCACAACCAAATAAAAATGTTTATAAATTAAAATTAAATAAAGTAAATGACGAGAGTCGACAAATAGTATGACAATGTCAGCTCCTTCGAGTTTAAGACAAAGTTCTCGTCTTTCTCGTAGGTTAGGCTCTCGCTAGTGTAGAGGGAGTTTAATGAGATATCTAGCTAGTCCTTGTGGTGTAATGGCTTAACACACCGGCCCGGATAGCAGGAGATCCAGGTTCGATTCCTGGCTGGGACAAATAGATTTTTTTGTTCTATTCCCTCTCATTAATTGTTTATAAATTGATTGATTTTTTATATTTATATAGTTCAATTTTTAGTTTATTCAGTAAATCATGTTTTGTCTTATAACATACCACATCATTGTCTGTTGATTCTAATCTTTAATTTTATAAATGTAATAGTGTGTATTGTATTTCAACTTTGATGATAATTTGCACTTTAAGTCAATATTTTGGTAATAACAAAATGATTTCCCCATAATTTTGGAGTATTTTATTTTTCTGACACTGGTCAAAACCCTGACTAATTTCTCCAGCATAATACTCTATGGCCAACCAACCACCATAAGTGTTTGAATTCCAATTATTGGTATGGTTATGAGTAAAAGCCTGGTTTACAAAAAAATAATAATGGTTAGCAATGAGAACTTGAGTAGTGTAGCAATGCAATTGGAATATAATTATTTATTATTTTTCATATTCACCATTAATTTGGAGAAAAAAAAACCAGATTAAATTGAAAATCTTTTTCATAAGATAAGCCACACTTAACAGCAGCAGAAGTAGGGAACAGAAGATTGTGCCAATTTGGATTCCAATATAATATTCAAAAAACTGTTCTTCAAAGATTAATGCTACTATGTTATAGAATTTGCTGACCCGACCCAGGAAACTGCAGATAAGAAAACACTGTATGATATCATTAAAACCCTTTCAGAGAAAGCCTAAGTATTGCATAGATAAAACCTCATTTATAATAGAGTAGTCTCATTACCATAGAAACAGTTTTCAAAGTGTAGGTTATATTTCCAAGAGATTCTAAATACCTAGGACAAGCAGAGAAAAGGACTGTTCAGGAGATTAACAAGATATAAAGGTTTACAGGTTACCAGTGACTGCAAATTAGTATCAGAAGTTGTTGGCCAGGCCTGACCAAATAAAGCTCTAGCTGGAAACTATTCAAGAACCACTAAATGATGTTAAGTTGATGTGAAAATATTTAGGTGTGTGTGGAGGGGGGGGGGGAGTAAAATAGCATTAAAAATATCCATTTTGCACTTATAATGTTATGATTAAAACTAGGAAGAACTACCTTACTAGTAGTAAGAAATATTTTACCCCTATCTATATCTAATGGTTTTTTTCTTTTTTTTTTAATTTATTTATTCCTTTATAACGGAGGGAGATACAGTCTTTAGGTAGCCTCCCTATTCTAAATTACCATAGCTCTGAACAAGCTTTTATCCAGAAATAAATAACTTTTAGATATTTAAAAAAATGAAAATATTTCTGGATGAAGGTTTCCCCAGGGCTGGACTTGAACTCACAGTACCAGGATTGAGAGACACAAACTGGTCCCCCACCACTGGTTTTAATCTGGCCCCCTCTTATGTCTCCATTGACATTTACATTGTCCTCTTTTCTACATAAGATTCCCATTTTAGCACATATTATTTCTTATTAACTGTAAGAGTAGATTATTTATTTCTAATATTTGACTATTTATATTTTTTTTCATTTGTTTCCTTTACTATTATAAAATAGTTGTATGGGAAAACTTTTATATTGAGTTTTTATATTTTATATTTATTGAGTTAAATATTTTTAATTTTTAAATGTTCCAAAGCTATTTATTTAAATGATTATTAATTTATAAAAAGAATAGTTAAATTATGTTTGATGATTTGTTACCAATACGTCATTCATTTATCAAGACTTTACTAAAGGGCATTATAACCAGAGGAATTGCAACCAAGGAATTAGGTTAAAAATATGTTGACCAAAGTGAAATTTTAAAAAATGTATAGTTTGATAGATGGATATATTTATTGATCTATAGTCTCCAGTCTGCCATTAATCTTTTTTGCTTACTTTGACCTCTCATTCTTAATTGACAATTCCCAAAAAAAATTCCAAATATCTTTTCTATTTTCAGGTTTTAACTTGGGGAGTGAATGATTTTGGACAATTAGGAAGTGGGCAAGTAGAGATATTGGAAACACCTCGAGTAGTCGGTGGACAAATTGAAGATAAATTTGTCATTCAAGTTACTTGCAGTTTTAGAACCACACTCGTACTCACAAATGAAGGACAGCTTTATATTTGGGGCTACAATGAAATACAAAAGATGCCAGTTGTCTATCATGGTGAAGTCGTGGATATTCCGCATAAAGTTCTTCACTTGTAAGCTATATAATTTTAATGAGTATTTTTTTTTTAATCTGTTATTAAAAATATACTACTCTTGCTGATTTTGTTTAAAATTTGGGATTTATTAAGAGTGAGAACAGTAGATCCATGGTTTCTTCAAGTTTTATTATGAGCTATTTGAGGTGGAATAATTTATCGAACAGTACTCCCTCTATTATTTTTTCTATACTACAGCTCGTGCTTTTACCTTCAATTAATTTATTTTTAACCATTCATTTTTCTAACTATTACTCTGAATTATATATATATTGTGAGTGTATACACACCTTTATTCCAGATATCCTCTGCAGGGGCAGGGATAAGTGAATACATCTAGTTATAATAAATTAACTGATTCATCTAAGCACCATTAATTCACGTAAAGATTGTGGTACAATAAATTAATTATTAATAATTTTAATATCTTCAACCACTTTTACAATACAATAGATTAGAATATTCATTTACAGAAANGATCAGAAAAACTATATCATAATCTCTAGCCAATTATAAAGCCTTAATATCATCTATACATAATTTCTATAAAATTTCTTCTCTATTTTTTTTTACTGCTTACTAGGATACACTATTTTACATTTGTTTTTCTTATTAGACTTCTTCCAACTGGGTTTCGGTACCATGTTAAGACTATTATATGAGTTATAATTGAAAATAAAATAACATGATTGCTTTAGCACCAGAAGATTTTTACTAATTAAGAATAGAGTTTTTCTTATAAACGAAGTTATAGCTCTATCAATAAAATCAAATGGTGTAATATGTTACATCTTCCTTTATTTCAATAGAAATCGTTTTAAAATTCATGGATAAGATTTTTCTTTACTAAGTTGATTCACATCCATAGTTGTCCATATTTGTTCTTGATGAACCATGAGTTCCTTTGGTAGAGGTCACCTTTCTCATACCGTATTGTGTAATACCTCCGAATACCTGTCTGAAAAGGACCTCTTCCTCTTCCTCATACTCTGGGAGTCTTCTCTTACCTTTGTCATTGTAGCATGTGATGTCACAAAGTTTTAGTAGCTTCTCTTCGAGTCCAGAAATAATTGCAGGTTTGAGAGTTTGAGGAGTGTCTAGGTTCATCTTCTCATCAAACATTGGACAGGAGATCCTAGCAGTCCCTGAGGTATGTTCCATTGATCAAGTAAGACTATAATGGATCAGATATTTCTTCAAGCCACTTCTTCAACAGGAGTTTGCACTCTTAGACATAACTCTCAGTTAGTTCATTTGATCTAGGAAATAGATGGCTAGAAACCCAATTATTAAATTGCCACACTATTTCAAATGTTTTGAGCTCATATTTTTCTTAACCTAGGTGTATTATCATATAGGAACTTCCTGGAGATCAATTCTAGAGGTTTATGATCAGATTCGATTGTAAGATCTGCACAGTCATAAATATGGTCATCAAACTTCTTACGTGCAAATGATATGGCTAGTGCTTCTTTCTCCAGCTAGCTATAGGACTGTTGGGTTTTTATTAGTGGCTTTGAATGAATAAGGGACAGGCTGGGAGCACTGTAGGAGTACTGCCATTGGAAAAGACAGCAGGGGTCGACTCGTTTACTGGGGTGATAATGTCTGACTTTAACATTGAGTCCATTTCACACTTCAATGAGTACGATACTCTTTTTGCCAGGAATATTTTGAGAGAATTTTCTATCAAATCATATTTGTAATTTCACAAACAAACTATGTCGTTGAAGATAGTGTCCTCAGAATTAGTGACTTGGACTACAGTGATTCGATAAATAAATCCTAATTTTTGGCATGGTTCTCATCTGAGGATAGCTGGGTAATCATCAGGGACAACTATAAATTTAATAGTATGTTCTCGATCAGAGCTGATGATGATTGTTTTGCATTCCCCCAAGATGAAAATCTAGTTATTGGAGAATGAAACTAGAAATTTCACTTTAGAATGAGTTAATTTAAGGACACTCTTTCGGCAATTTTCTTGCTGATGACATTGCATTTAGCCACCTGATTTGTAGTCATTGTTGAAAAATCATTAAATTTTTCACCCTTTTCTAGGGTTAAGTAATTGATAAGAAAGCCCTCCTTTTAGTTTAGATACAGTTAGTTTTCTTTACAAAATAAGATGCAAATTTATTTTTTATTAAATCTAGATTGACATATACTGTGTCATCAAGGTCAAAGGAATCACATAAATTGAGTGCATCTTCTCCGATAAGTGTCATGAAAGTAACTCCTTCCTGGACTCTTTTTGTACAAGTTGGTCATGGTAGAAAACCACTGCTTCCACTTTAAGCTCATGCCACTGTTGTTAATAATACCTAATTAGGTGGTTTGAGACTTTCCAATAACTCTAAAAGACTTGTTTTAGCACTAAAAGATTGAATGATATATTTTTAACTAAATAATCATAGAGATTTTTTATAAAAGAGGTTATAGTTCTTAAACAAAAGAAATGGTGTAATACAGTAATTACAGTAACATGATTGGAGGTTCGTTAGCCGTTGAGTATTATGCTGGAGAAATTAGTCAGGGTTTTGGCCAGGATCAGAAAAATAAAATATTCCAAAATTGTTGGGGAATTATTTTATTATTGCCAATGATTCGACTTAACTTGTAACATCATCAGGGTGATAATGATGTCTGGAGTGATCTCTGAGGAAAATGATTATTGCTTATTGTTTGTGTGTGTGTATATATATATATTTCAGGTTTATTTTCTAATTATCTGTTATTTGTTCATATTTTAGGACTGATGTGATTAATATTGCTTCAAACAATTTGTTGCATATCCTATGTGTGGAACGAAATGATCCTCATGAAATATCTGTCTGGGGTTATGGTAATTTTTATTTTTGTAAATTTATAGTAATTTAAACCCAAAAATATACTCTTGACATTTAAAAATATAAAGATACTCTTGATTAATGTTATTCTACTTATAAAAGTAAAAATCTAATAAAATATTATAGACTCCAAAAACTTTATTTTTTAATACTTCAAGGTACTTTTTTTTCACCTTTTTCTATAAGTTAGACAATATAATGAATAATAAGGTTTATTTAATTTATGACTTATTAGTTTTCTATAAATAAAAAAGTTGTGTCTTGTGTCTGTATTAGTATACAAATCAATATCTGTATAAGTTGACTAGATAATATAACAAGATAAAATATTTTCTTTATCAGTATTATATTATTGTATGTACAATAATAAGAAAGTTACTTGATGTTGATGTCTTTTATGTGATAAAACTTTTTGTTTAAAAAAATATATTATTTTATTCAATTCAAAACCGAAGACAATATTACTTCATTCTGTGAGATCTGGTGATGTGTCAACAGTGCAAGTTACATGCAAGGGAAAGGTTTCAAGGCTATAAAGTATTACAGAGTGATTCTAGGCTTTACTGTTGATTATAATTATTGTTTCATTGGAACAACCTTATTAGAACTTAATCTATGGCATTTAATAATAGTCAAGCACCCTACCACTCTTCTCTTGGACAAATCGTCAAATATTGGCTTAAATACCCTGACAGAATCAAGATGTTTGGAACAACTACTGGGAATAAACTTGTATTAAAGCAAAATTTCCTATTGGTAGATTTATATATACTTTCATAATATTCTTAATTAAGAGTCAATATCCTCAAGAATTATTACATATAAATAATTCTTGAGGATTTTGACACTTAATCTTCCACTGTAGCAAGTAGGCTTCATAATGATGACAACACCTTACTAGGTTTGAAACCAGTGGCACTCCTGAACATGTAGTCCTTTTCTTAGGTATATTTCTCTGCAGTTTATTATCCTCACTTAGGCTTAACCTCTTTAACAGTTATGATCTTTTCAATCTACTTTCAAAGTATAATAGCCTTTCAGCTACTGTTTCATAACTGCTGAAACTCCAAAACTAAGGCAATCTAGTCTACTTCGATTACTGTACCTCTAGTAATAGGCACAAGAGGAAAGGCTCTATAACTCGGGGCAACTGGTCCCAAGGAAGGGATAAGGCAGATGGTAATCCAAACCTGAAGGACCAGTAATGAATTGCAGTAAGAAGGTTGGGCGATATGTTTGCTATTTCCCTTCACCACAATAATGGCACTTTACTTGATAAAAGATTGAGCTGCACATTTTCGAGGCACTACTACAATTATTTTATAGCAAACATACATCAAAACTTTGTCCATTGTGCCCTATTTATTGGAGATAATTTCACTTTGACATTTAATAAGTGAAACTCCACTTAAATATGCAGGGCATTATTGGAGGTTAGAAGTTAGTTTCAAAGCCAAGTTCCTGCCACCTACTTAGAGCTCTGACATTAATTTGTGAACATGCATGAAACAATCATGAGAAACATACCAGATCCAGAAGTGCTCAACCTCATTGGGACCCTCAATGACAAAACTAAATTAGGAGAAAAGTGTAAGAACATTTGAAAAAAGAAGAAAGAAGCTACTAACAGCCTGGTCAGATATGAAAAATCTTGAAGTGTTTGTTTAATTGTTAGACCTATTTTTATTTAGATAGCCAAAAAGACTGTTAAATTTTGACTACTACACTGATGATATCAGAACATTTAACAAGCACCCTACAACTCTACCCTTGGACACATCGTCAAATATAGGCTTAAATACCCCGACAAAATCAAGATTAATTCCCCTTCGCACTCTAACCCAAAATATTTTATTATACAAATTTTTGCTTTGGAGAAATCATGAGAAGAAAACCCAATCAAAACAAAAAAAATATGGAGGAAAATGGGTAGATAGCTGGGATTAAATAGATCAGATTCTTTATTGGCAGCCGCCTTAAATCCATCTATATCTAATTAAACATCAAACATGATAATCTGCTTGTCAATATTTGGCTATGAGTTCACTAATATTTTAAACTGAATCAATACAGACAAGTGAGAGAGAGAGAGAGTGATAGAAGTGCAGATTAACTAATTTTTGTTCTGACTCATCACAATAGCAGTCACAGTTAGTGTTAGTTGTGGTTACCTATGTTAGAAAGAAACAACTTTTTAAAGTTGTTTGTTTTCAATAAATCCATTTCCTTCTGTATAATCATGAAACTTCATTTTTCTTCAATTGTTTATGCAATAGTTTAAATTTTTTTTTTAAATGTTTTAAATATTTAAAAAAACTTTTTTTTTTTGGAGTCCTACAAATCCATATTTTCTGTATTCACACTTTTATTTTTTCAATTTAGTTTGTTTAAAGAAAGTAATATGATTTACTATTTAATTATTTTTGTGTTTAGAAGATACTACTGTGCGAATGAGTCATTGTACGAACATAATTGAAGCATTCAGTGAGCAAGCTATGCCAGTAATCAAGAGGAGAAAAATATGTGTGGAATCACAATCAAGAAATATAGGAGAAATTCTTTTTAATAATAAAGTATGTATTAAAACAGAAAATTTAAATATATTTGCCTTCATGATTATTAGTTTTTTTATGGTATGTGTGGCTTTCTTGTATTTTATATCTGTGCTAAATTTAAAAATAAGGCTGCGTGCGTGCGTGCGTGCGTGCGTGCGTGCGTGGGTGCGTGCGTGCGTGCGTGCGTGTGCGTGTGCGTGTGCGTGTGCGTGTGCGTGCGCGTGTGCGTGTGCGTGTGCGTGCGCGTGTGCGTGCGCGTGCGCGCGTGTGCGCGTGATATTGATATTGAGGATTGATATTGATATTGAGGATTGATATTGATATTGATATTGATATTGATATTGATATTGATATTGATATTGATTGATATTGATATTGATATTGATATTGACATTGATTGATATTGATATTGATATTGATATTGATATTGATATTGATATTGATATTGATATTGATATTGATATTGATATTGATATTGATATATTGATATTTATT